>OY992878.1:46918984-47121743 GCA_963921405.1 Cepaea hortensis | reverse complement strand
TAACCAACTAACTAATGAGTTAGCTAACTAACTATTAACTCTCACAGAGAGAGAGAGAGAGAGAGAGAAGGAGAGAGGAGAGAGGAGAGAGAGAGATGAGAGAGAGAGGAGAGAGAGAGAGAGAGAGAGAGAGAGAAGAGAGAGAGAGAGAGAGAGAGAGAGAGAGAGAGAGAGAGAGAGAGAGAGAGAGAGAGAGAGAGAGAGAAGAAGAGAAGAGAAAGAAGAGACAGAGAGAAGAGAAAGAAGAGAGAGAAGAGAGACAGACAGACAGACAGAGAGAAAAGAGAGAGAGAGAAAGAAGAGAGAGAGAGAGAGAGAGAGAGAGAGAGAGAGAGAGAGAGAGAGAGAGAGAGAGAGAGAGAAAGAGAGAGAGAGAGAGAGAGAAAGAGAGAGAGAGAGAGAGAGAGATTATTTGTGTGAAGTGTGTGTCAGGGTTTAAATGCTGCTACTGATGTATTCATTCCGACCCTCATCAACAGTGACACTTCACATTCAGAAAGCAATGGCAGACTACTGAAAGTAAAATTGCCTAGAAAATCAACCTGGGATTGATCACAATGTCCTGTAAAGGATATATATATATATATACTAGCTGACCCGGCCCGGCTTCGCCCAGGCGGGGATCTATCTATTAATATATCTATCTATCTATCTATCTGTCTATCTATCCATCCATCCATCTATCTATATGTATGTATGTACGTACGCACATATGTATGTTTGGCCCGTTCCCGTTAAAAATATAGATAGAATAGAAGAATAGATATTTTGATAGTAGAAAATATGATTGGAAGAGATCTATTCAAATACATTCTCTAAGCGTACAGAGTATGCGTTCGGCCCCTGGGCCCTCGCAGCTAATTTATTGGTTGCAGTTAGAAAATTTCACTTAATGTCAGGATTATTTATTTTTGAAATGTTGTCGTATAATTTTTAAGTTATGGCCGAACACCAAATTTGATGTCTAAAGTAGTGCTTTTTGATAAACAATATTTTTTGTTTTTCTGTCTGGTGCGTACACAAATAAATCCGAAGGTTTTCCAACGCGTGAGCAGGCCACATATAGCTGTCCATGTGTGAAGCACGGATTTTCCAGATTTAGTCCACACACTTGTAGCGATTGTCCCTGTGCTTTGTTGATCGTCATGGCAAATGCAAGTCGCACCGGAAACTGCAGGCGTTTGAATTCGAATGGCATGTCTGTTGGAATCATTGGGATGCGAGGCAACAGTACATCTTCTCCTTTAAATTTCCCATTCAAAACTGTAGCTTCGATGATATTGTTCATCATCTTTTTGACTGCAAGCCTGGTACCATTGCAAAGTCGAGGTGGATTGATGTTTCGGAGAAGAATGATAGGCACGCCAATTTTCAATGTTAAAACATGCGGCGGTATGCCTGGCAAATCAAGTGAATTCAAGAATTCAGTTGGATAATTGACAACTTCGTCTTGATTCATCATAGAATCTATGGACTTATATGTTGTTGCTTCGCCTGGTATTTCGTTTTGAATGGCGAAATTAATGGCATTGACATCGTTGTTTTTGGCTGCTAATATAGCACGTTCACTGAGCCATTGATGATTTTTGTGATTCAGTGCGATATTTGGGAAAACTTTGTCAATCAATTCGCCTATAGTTGCTGTGATGTTACAGAAGTTTGTTGGCAACGTGATACATTGTGTGGATTCATCGAATGGCATTTTCCCATTCCCAATATCCAACAATTGTTTTGCAAAGAGTTCTGCGGATGCATCATGTCGTCGTTGTACACGCATATTGGTCTTCAAAGTCAATTTCTGAATGTGACGCCATAAAACTGATGATTTCAGACATGCATTGAGTTCATCAGCGAATGTTGAACGTGGTATAACTGGTAGAGTTTGTCGAAAATCACCAGACAATAAAATAAGTGCACCACCGAAGAGCTGTTCATTTCCTCTTAAATCTTGTAGTGTACGATGAAGCGCCTCCAATGCTTTTTTGTGTGCCATAGTACATTCGTCCCATATAATGAGTTTACATGATTGGAGTACTTTACCCATTCCATAATTTTTTCGGATATTGCATGTCGGTGTCTCAGTGATGTGCATATTCAAAGGCAATTTTAGTGCTGAATGTGCTGTTCGGCCACCATCCAAAAGAGTTGCTGCGATAGCCAGCGCAATATTTTGTCGTGATCGTATGGTTGCCAAAATAAGTGAAATGAGAAAAGTTTTGCCTGTGCCCCCGGGCGCATCTAGGAAATACAATCCGTCGGTTTGGCTTGTAATTGCATGCATAATTCTGTCATACGCTATACGTTGTTCTGGAACCAATTTCAGAAGATTTGTTTGAACAAATGCACACAATTCGTCGACATCAAAGATTGATTCTCGTTGCAAATCACGATCGAAAAGATCGTTTGCAGATCGATCCGGCGCAGTCATTCCCAATTGTACCAGTGCTTTGTTAGCGATTGCCAAACTTATGTCCTCAATTGAAACCAGTGCCTCATTATACACATTTGGTGTGAATTGAATGTCCGGATTTTGATTCATTGCACGCAAACGATGTAGGATGTCTTCACTCATATAGTCTTTGTATTTTTCCCAAAGATCTTTTGGATTGGATGGGAAGCAAGTTGTAAATATGATGGCAAATAACGTGCGTATTTGCTGTGGTTGAGCAGTATTAGATGCATCAGCGAGTGAAGTGTCCCAGTGTGCATCGTTTTTAAGAAGATGTAATTCTTGGCAAGTTTCACGATAAGTGGCACATACTTGACCGTTTACTGTTCTTAATTCTTGAAAGGATGTCGGTCCATGTACGTTGATTAACAGTAATCGCAAGTAAAAGCATTCTGCATTGTTTGGGTGAACAGTGTACAGACGGCCTAACGCGTCGGTCGAATATAAATTGGTATGTCCTTCAACTGCTTTACCTTGTTTGCGATGTTGAAACTTTTTCGCTGATGCATTCCATGTGTAGTATGTTGGCACTTCAGAGTAAAGTAGTGTCTTTGCAAACATATCATTCCCGCACAATGAAAAAAATGCAGTTAACGTTGTTGGTGGTGGTGACAATGCTCGTTCACGTGCATTTTCTGTTGTGAAGTACACGCGCTGTCCATTTTCAAGGTGCACTGCCAAATGAACAACTGTTGGATGACGTTCATGGATTGGAAATGATAAAATGCGCCATACTGCTTCATTACTATTAATGTAGCGTCCCACTTGATATTGATCTATTTCATCGATAGATGCAATTGCATTTCCCACTCCAAAAACTGCCATATCACTTCCTTTGTTGACACATTTGCAAATGTACTTGATCGATTTAACTGAATTGCAATACTCGACATTGATGTGTGCTTTGTACGTTTTCGAGAGTAACGGTGAATACGGTACAACCCAACGATTATCGACTTGAAGATCATTGTTTCGTACTTTTAAAGTGATAGATTTGCCACCATCTTCAGTTGAGCGTCGACGATAGAGTGGATATCCGTCATTGCCAGTGATTGTCTCGGCATGTAAATGTCTTGGGTATCGTTTCGTGCATTTCCCATCAGACATGCAAGGTGAATTGTTATTGAGTAGGCCACATGGACCATGAATCATGTTTTTGGTGACGACTTCAAATAACTCTGGATCAATGTCGACATCTGGTATTTCTGCTGAGATGACTTGATCAATTTGATGTGGTGTGACTTTTTCGATCAACCAAATCAAAATGTGTGCATGTGGCAATCCTCTTTTTTGCCATTCGATGGAATACATCCAACAGCGTGTCTCTCCAAAAACTTGATGCTTGACAATGAAATCCATTAAAGATTTCAATTTTTGTTTGAACACACGTGCGGAAATATCGGGGCGATCTGATGATGATTGTCCAGTTAACAAAAGTTCTTTTATTTCATCCCATGTAGGACTGCATGTGAAGGTAATAAACAAATCTGGGCGGCCATATGCGCGAACATATGTCATTGCATCTTGTGCGTATTCATGCATGTGCCGTGGACTCCCTGTAAATGTGGCCGGGAGTATGATCTTTTTCCCCAATTCATTTGGATTAACATTGCTATCATTAACAACTGCATCACGTAAATGAATGTAATCTTCGGAACGCAACTTGGTTTGATTTAATCGAATGTAGAGGAGTCGTTCGCTTTCGATTTTCGCATACATGTCAACAATGTATTGAAGGAACAATTGTCGACATTTCAAGATATGATTTTCAGCATTTTCACGAATCATCAATCGATATGAATAGTAATTCATGGCACTGACTTTCTTATTCGTTTCCTCATCTGTTTGTGGATTTCTCAATTTGATATTTATATAATATCCATCTTCCCCTTGCCAAAGTATAATCGGATATTGCAATGCGTCGTATGAACGATGAGTTTCTGAGACTCGCTGAACATCACCATTTCTGCGATGAAGAATTATATCACGTGAGTTAGATTCTTCGCCAACTATAATGATCGCCACCTCATCTATTGTTGGTGCGTTGTACAGTCTTTCGTGTTGGCCAACAGGTGTTTTGTCTGCTCTAACTACAACTCTGTAGTCATTAGATGGCATTTGTTCAAGGGCAGTTCTGAACCTAATTAATTCGTTGTGTTGATCGAATAAATTTTGTAATGCAGCGACAATTTCTCGTTTAGTGCCTGTATTGAATCGACATCGTTGATCGATTTGTTCACCAGTGTTTCCCATGAAATAAATTTGAAGATATTTAGGATCTGCATTCGGCATTGGTAGTAGTGATCCTGCGCGATGATAAATTTTCCCCTGAACTTTGAATGTCTGCATGTAATTCTCGCGGACAATATTTCTTGCACCAAACGATGTCATTTGGAAACATGAATTGTACTTGCGTATGTTTGCCAAGAAATGTTTCGATTGGCTCGTGACACCTGATACCAACGTTGATAATGGTTCGGGTGGTGAATGCAATTCTGACAATTTCACTTTTCCACTCATGCAGCAAATTCCTGGTGGTTCATTCTTAAATTTGAGGGCACTGCAATACATGCATAATTTATCAATTTTTCCAATAACCACACTTGGATGAAGACTGTAATCATAATGAGCATCGTAACAAAATGCACCAAAATTTAAATCAGCGCACAGTGATTGTCTTGATCGAATAGTGCGTACTCTGTTTCCAGTCTTGCTTCCCGTTGCTCGCCTGTTTCAGATGAATGTGCTTGAGCAGCGCGTACTCTTGTTGTTTCCAGTCTTGCTTCCCGTTGCTCGCCTGTTTCAGATGAACGTGCTTGAGCAGCGCGTACTCTTGTTTCCAGTCTTGCTTCCCGTTGCTCATCTGTTTCAGATGAACGTGCTTGAGCAGCGCGTACTCGATTGGTTTCCACTCGTGCTTCCCGTTGCTCATCTGTTTCTGAAGCTCTTAATGCCTTTATCTTTCGTGCTTGAGGTGTAGATGCACCAATCGCTTTTCGTTTGGGTGGCATAACTGATTTAGTTTTGGACCCTGATCTAAAATAAATTAGATTTTTAACTAACTATTTCATTTCATCTGAATCTGATAAAGGGCACACACACACAAACAAATATTGTCTACATATATAGTAGAGGATATGGAAATATGGTATATGGCCAAAAGATAGGAAGAGAACTATATCTTAAAAAGGCAACCTGAAACTACTAAACGTAAATGCTGGGTACTTCAAAGGATAGGCTTCTTTTTTTTTTTTTTAAACACCTGCATTTGTATTGTTAGTATTTTTACAGGCGTGCTGCGTGTAAGGTATGCATAAAGTATGAACAACACACACAAAATTCATTTAGTATTTTAACAGGCGTCCTACAGGGCGTTCAAACATCAAATGACATATTTACATAGTATGCATAACACAATTGAATGACAAACCTGATCTGATGTTGACACACACGTGGCCGACCTTTTTTTTTAAAACAAAAACAAAATCAAGCATATACACATGTAAATTGTGTACTGACCTTCTCTCTGCCAAGCAAACGGAAAAAACAAATGCTCCGATTCATTCAAAAGTTCCACTCCCAAAAAACGTACAGAAATAAAATTCTAACGTGTCTAAAATAAATCCAATTTTTAATGAAAACTGTTTTTAAATTAGTTATGCCCCTTGAAATAACTTTTCTAGAGTGAAGTCCCCCTGCTATATAGAAATTATATAATGAAAATGAAAAAGTAAATGTTATTAAATAAGTAGAAGATTTTACACTAAGAAACTATTATAGTCGGTTGCACAGGAATGAAAGGAAGACGTGTAGAAAATTTCATCTCAATCGGATGTACCGTTATCGAACGCATCCAATACAAACTAACAAACAAACAAAGCCACATACACTCTGTTTTTCTGTTTTATAATATATATTTTAAATCAACTGCATGAAATATTTTTAAAACGCATTTGTCACTCTTTTGAAGCATGTGTCATTACTTCTCTAGCATAACATGTATGCATCTGTGTAATGTTTGCTATCTCTAGACAGATGTATCCCAGATAGTGGGATCTACCTACCCACGGATAGATAGTCCCTAACAGTTACCTTATGGTCTAGTTTTGGCAATTTCCTTTCTGCATGAGATTTTTAACAAGCACAGTTTGACACATCAGACTCATGTTATTTCATCCTTATCTAAGAAGATTAGGTATCCGATCTCACTATCCAACAGTCAATAACTCTTGTGTTATTCCTAACTCAATACTGGAAAAGAAGACACTACCTTCTGGGCCAGAGGCTGACACCAATGCCTCTCAGCCACACAGTCAGCAACAAATCACAGTTGATGAGGATGAATGTAACAAATGTAATAAATGCTTTCATCAGCCCTATTGGAAGTTTAAGAGTTAGAGCACTCTTATTCTATCAACCACTTTGAATGCTATGTTGTTGATAACACTGGAATGTATAATTGCGTTTATGATGCTGCAGTGACACCACTAGAATGTTTCAAATAGTTTCACCAGTAATCTGAGCCAAACCTTGATTTTCAAAAAATGTTTAACTAAATGGTAGATCCATTACTTCCTCTATATATCTGTTAATGACCTTTTGCCATGTATTAATGCAAGAAAAAAATTAATTTAATAGACTTTCCAGAAATATTGCTGTTGAATTACAAAAATGAACTATTTTTTTTAAATGCAGGTCACATATATTAGTAATTATATGCTGACACTATTAACCAAAGTACTTAGTTATGTTAGTATCAGATGCTACCTTCAACATTTGGAAATTAAATCATACTCATTGAATATTATTAATATAATCATCATGTGTCCTGCTAACTGATGCAGACTGGATCAACTCTGCTAATGATATTCCTCCATACCACCATCTCAATCCATCCAGCATCTTATCTCTTGGTATGCCTTTGCCTCTTTTTTTTTTTACTGGTCTTTCCATTCATCACAATGTTTTCTAATGGCTCTTTTCTCATTACATGACCAGACCAAAGAATGCTGTCTGTCTCTTTGTTACAGTTTACCAGTACATAATGTTCTAATTTCATTAGCCTCTTCCAGGGAATCGCCGTTATTTACTCTAGTAGTCCTAGGTATTGGCAACATTGTCTCAGGAATGACATTTCTGTTGCTGTCAAGTTCTTCTTCATTTGTTCATTTGCATTTCATCATTTCATGACACCTTAAAGCAATACAGGTTCTATATCAGAGGTAGACAAATCCCATTGTCAGCACTGTGGCTTAGGGACAGTGACCATGTTTCACAATTCCCTGGCATACCGAGTCGAGAGTTCGATATCAGCTGCACATAATATGGAAGCAGACCACATTGCATTGATTTTGATGTTATAGGCGTTGTTCATTCAGAAAGCAATGGCAAATTACTGAACATAAAATTGCCAAGCAAATCACAAACAGCCAAAAAATGCTGGGGTTGATTGTGATGTCCTGATATGTTTTTCTCAGCATGCATTTTCACCCAAAAAAATTGCTGGTGAATTGTCTTTTGGTTTTTCTACCTCTATTCTATAAAACATTTCAGAACTCTTTTTCTTACATTCAATGATGGTGGCTACTTTTCATTTTCTGAAATTCAGCTTTCGTTTGACCTATTCTGCTCTTAAACTGTCACACGTCTATTATGTGATGTTATAACTGCCCCTAGATATTTAAATTCATCAACTTTGTTAAGCATTTTCCCTTCTATTGTTATATTATATTTTGGTGTCATCTTTTTCTTTGCTATAATCATTGTTTCTGTTTTCTTGACATTCAAGGAAAGTTCTTTTTTTGCACTTTCTATTACTACAATTTCCAAAAGCTGTTGTATATAATATTACTAGAAATCTTTATCATTGGATGTAACCTGTGATGAGGTCATACGATTTATAAGAAGCAGTTATAGAAACAAGTGGAAGTCAGAGCATCCAGGCCATCACACACCAAAAAAAAAAATTATGCTACCAACTAAATTGAAAAAAAAAAAAAAAAATTAAAGTTGAAAAAAAAAAGAAAAGACACTGCACAGGACACAAAAAGTAAAATACCACATTAATAAACTAAAGATGGGAAATACTGAAGAATGTAACATTTTTTTGCAGGAGTGACCAACATATGCACAATAGAGAAAAATATTTTGGCCTACACCTGCTCCAGTTGAGGACAAACTCTATGGAGATGTTAATAAGCTTAAGTTGACTGCTGCTTTCTTGGTATTTATTCATATTAACAACTGAAGTTGAACGAAGAAAACGAAGAATAATATTACTCAGATTTCATATATTTATTTTTAAAACTTGTATTTGTTTGCGGTTGTTGCACACAGTGAACAACTGGGGTTAGAATTAAATTGTAAAAAGACACAGATTATGGTCATCACTAGGAAGAAAGAAATACCACAATGTAATAAACATTTCCGGTCTATGATGGCGACAAAATGATGCGTTACTTTTAGGAGGGACGCTATTTAGTGTTTTCCTTTGGATTTTGTGTGATTTCCTATGGATTTCCTGTGAATAGTGTTTTTCTGTGGATTATGTGATGTTATTTTGTGTTCTTTGATTGGAAGTTTTCAAAAGAAGCCACGGAAGGCAGGTGGTGGATGAAATTTTGAGGGCAGCCGACAGATAGTGGTTGGTCATGGTCTCGAGTTTCATGACGGCAGGCAGAGGAGCTCTTCTTGAGTCAATGGCTGCGGTCTCCGACCAGTAAGGTCACTGCCATAGAGGAAAGCAACGGCAAACTACCTCTTTAAAAGTGCTTAGTACATCATGATTCGCTTAAAGACTGATCATCGCAAGACAAGGACAGAGACGTTAAAATTAGCAACTTGGAACGTTAGGACATTAAACGACGACGAAAAATTAGAGAACATAAAACAAGAAATTGAAAGGTGTCGTGTCCTCCTTTACAGTGTCGTCCCTGGAGTGAAGAGAGCCGACACCCACATTATAATATTTTTTCCCTCTCAATATTCTGGAGAATCCACCAGCTTCCGTCCAACACACTCCATCAGCCTATGGACACCTTTTCCTATCACTCTCTCACTGTCGTACTATGCCCCCTTCTCATACTTCCCCAACGCAACATACTCAACAACTCTTGCTTCTAGAAATTAATAAAGAGTAATTTATTAAAATAAAAGTGTAACGTATATGAGACGTGTATGTGAAGAAAATGTGTGACGTGTTCTATAAAGTGTGTAGACTCTGACTCTCAGACAGCAACCCAGTCAGCTGATCCCAGCAAAGATAGACCACAGCACGTTACGTCAGAACATGTACTTCTCACCCGTTGCCGAAACCATCTTGCCGGATACTGCTTTGCCTCTGTAGACCTCTGGTAATCCAATTTCATGAACATCCGAAATAGACACCGGTGGTATTAACAGTTAATCATGGACCGGTTGCACTCTACACAATGTCCGTTCCTAACGTTCCTTAACAAACTGCACAAGTCTTTTGTAGTGTGTACGCAGTTAGTTAGTTAGTTAGTTAGTCGACAGATCATCCTCGTTGCACATCGAACCATTCAGTCCATAAGTGCTAATTTCTAATGTTAATTGTTGCGGTACTAACACTAGGTACTCTTAGCCGGTTCTCGGTTCGTTACTACTGTCTAATGCTGTGTGGTGCATCAGTATGCATCACTCTCTTTGATGAATCAATTTCCTTCTAGCGTAAGTTACGTTCTGTATGCAACTCTAGTGACTCTTGAACTGGTGTTCTTCCCTTTTGGATTTGATTTTTTCCCAAAAACTTGTTGAGTTTCCTTGGATCTGGTAGGGAACCTTACGGCACTGCAGTTTACACTAAATTACATCTAATGGTAGCCATACAGGCTCGTGTAAACTAAATCAAATATCTCCTTCACACGTTAGATGTTCTAACTGCTGCAGTGACAAGCATGTCTGCCTAGATCCACATTTTCAAGTTCCCCTAGTTGGCCCGAACTCGGGTTTATATGGCAAACTACCAAAGTTGGCCACGTGACGTTATCCTTTATGCCCCCACACAGGTAGCACAGTGGCAGATCATCCCCTGTCAGGAACTATTTTCCTGGCTTAAGTCCTGTCAAAGTTGTCAGTAATAGTTTAGATTCTCAAAACAAGCCAGCGAGTTTCTGTCGAGTTACAACAAAGAGTTGCAAATAACCCCGTCAATCCTCTCGATGTGCCGGAAACCAAGAATTGACAGATGCACTGTTTTCTCCCTAGTCGGGCACTTCCAACCTGTTGATAAACTGTCAATCTTCTGTTCCGTGGTGACAATCCCAGCAGCCATTTCCGTCTGATGTCTGGCAGTATAGATGACAAACGGAACCATTCCATATCCTAAGCCGACAATCATACGTGATTCTAACTGTTAATGAACTGCCAACTCGATGTATCCATTCCTTCTCACTCACCACCAAATGTGTATATGGGCTGACCTGATGTAACCCGTGCAGCTGTATTTACTCTGTTAGTACGACTGTTGTGGCCTAGAAAATATACGCCAAGCAAACGTCGGTATTATTATCTGGTTAACTCATGGCGAGCTCGTGACATAGGCCCCCTCTTAAGAGAGTAGTCCATCTCACTCTTCTCCACCATGAGTTAAATCCAGATGATTCATTCCTCTTCTTCAGGAGCTGGGTGTCTTGACAAGAAGTCCGCTCCAACATTTTCCTTCCCAGGAATGTACTCTACTGTGAAATTATACGGTTGAAGTAACAACGACCACCGCATCAAACGGGCGTTGAGCTTCTGAGAAGTAGCCAGGAACATCAGGGGCTGATGATCCGACTGGACCCGAAACTTAACTCCATACAAATATGGCTGAAATTTTTGCACTGCCCATACAAGGGACAAGCACTCTCTCTCGACGGTTGAATAATTCCTCTCTGCCTGTAGAAGTTTCTTACTTGCATATGCCACAGGTTTCAAAACCGAAGCATCGTCTTTTCCTTCCTGTAACAAAGCTGCTCCAATTCCAATCGCACTCGCATCTGTTCTCAACACAAATTGTTTGGAAAGGTCAGGGAGCTGTAATACAGGTTTGCTGACCAAGGCCTCCTTTAACTGACTATAGGCATTCTCACATTCTGGTGTCCAAATGATTTGGTCCGGGAATCCCTTTTTCAAGGTTTCCGTCAACGGAGCTCCCAGTTCAGTGAAATGTGGGATAAATTTGTGATAGAACCCACACAACGAGAGAAAAGATCGCACATCCTTCTTCGTTTTTGGCCTTGGTGCATTTCTGATTTTCTCCAGGTTCTTCTCTTCTGGGGCAATGTGTCCTGGAGTGATGGTGTGACCTAGAAATTCCAGAGTCTGGTAACCAATCATGCACTTGGTTGGACGAGCAGTAAGCCCTGCTTCCTTGAGTCTATTAAACACTCTCTCCAAGGATTGTAAGTGGTCATCCAGGCTGTCACTGGAAATCAGAATATCATCCATGAATGAGATGATGGATGGATCCTGTAACGGATCTAGAAAGTCCTCATCATACGTGTAAACACACTAGGTGCATTGCTGAGTCCAAAGGGCATGACCTTGAATTCGTAGTGTCCACTGGGTGTACTGAAAGCTAACAGTGGTCGAATCTCCGGTTTGACTGGTATCTGATAGTACCCCCGACTCAGATCCACCTTTGAAAAGTACCGAGCCTTATGGAGCCTAGCGAATAACTGAGTTGGATTCGGCAAAGGTTCCACCTGAAACTGTGTATGACTGTTCAGAAGTCGGTAGTCTATACACAACCGGTGTTCTCCACTTGGTTTGCGTAACAAAACTACCCCCGCATTGTATGGGGATGTGGATGGTGCAATCACGTCATCCTCCAGCAATTTTTGTATTTCCTCCTCCAGGGCCTTTTCTTTAGAGAATGGCACTGGGTAAACCTTTTGGCGAACAGGCTCCTGTGTGGTCAAAGTCATCTCGAACTCCACCAACCTCGTTCGTCCTGGTTTATCAGTCAGTATCTCCTTATGAGACTTGAGAACCTGGGTTAT
Organism: Cepaea hortensis; assembly: GCA_963921405.1. Classification (NCBI taxonomy): domain Eukaryota; kingdom Metazoa; phylum Mollusca; class Gastropoda; order Stylommatophora; family Helicidae; genus Cepaea; species Cepaea hortensis. The sequence goes on along the minus strand of OY992878.1, from coordinate 47,109,290 downwards.
CCTTTCCCTCTCCTGGGAGGTCAGATCAGGGTTCACTTGCACATCCCTATAGGTTTCCTGGTGCTCCAAGGGATATTCCCTGCCCTCGCTGGTTCCCACTTCTGTCTCTACTGCAACTGCCATTGCCATGAGGTGAGCTGCCTTGTCTCCGGGTCTCTCTTCATATTTCCGCAAGAGATTGATATGGAAAATCTTCGACTTTCCCCGGATCCGGATCTGATAGTTGGTTCTGGATATCACCCTTTCCACGGGAAATGGTCCTTGCCAACCTATCTCCAGTTTGTTGTTTCCCGTTGGGAGTAGCAACAAGACTTTATCTCCCACCTCTAGAGATCTTTCTTTAGACCTACGGTTGTAGTAGGCCGCATGTCTTTTCCTGGCCTTTTTCAAGTTTTGATTTGCCAGAGTCCATCCCTTGTGGAGTTTTTCTTTCAGTTCCTCCATGTATTGATAGGATGAGATCACTTCTTCTGACGTCCCCTCTTCAGTCCAACTCCTCAACATGGCTTCCAACGGTCCTTTGATTGGACGACCAAACAGCAACGTAGCGGGTGGTAGTCCTGTTGAGCCATGAGGAACTTCCCGATAGGCAAAGAGTGCGGCTGGGATATATTCATCCCACCTATCAGGTTTTTCCTGCGCTAGTTTCCTGAGCATTGTCATCAACGTGCCGTTGAAACGCTCTACTTGTCCATTGGCTTGAGGGTGGTAAGGGCTGGTATGTATGTGGTTAGAGTGAAACACCCTAAATACCTCCTCCATGAGTTTTCCACAAAACTGAGATCCATTGTCCGTCAGAATTTGATCCGGAAAGCCTAATCTGGTAAAGGCCTCCATCAGTGCGTCCGCCACTCTTTTCGAGTCAATCGTGGTCAACGGTATGGCTTCACCCCACATTGTACAGCAATCCACCATTGTGAGTATATACATGTTCCTCTTCCTAGTCCTGGGAAGTGGACCCACGATATCGATGGCTACCCTCTCGAAAGGAGAGTTCATGATGGGCATCTCACCCAACATCACCGGTGCTGTCCAGTGTTTCGGTGCCACCCTCTGGCACTCAGGGCATGACTTCACATACCGACGCACATCATCTGTCATTCCCGGCCAATAGTAGTGGCAGGAAATCCGCTGCATGGTGGCGGCAATACCCATATGTCCACTAAAGGAGATGGTATGCCCCATATGAAGAATCTGGGACCGGTGAGCTTTCGGGACGACCAACTGACCGTATAGGTTGTCTCCCCTTCCTGCTCTCCTGTAGAGTATCCTATTCTTCATGTAGTACTGCCCCCGTCCTGGTGGATCAGCACTTTTCTGCAGCTTTTTGTAGCAAGGACGTAAAGTATCATCCTCACTCTGGGCAGTTCGTAGCTCCCCCGGCATTGGGTTAGTCACAATTGCGTCTGCCTCTTCCGTTTTCGTCTGAGAGCGAGTCTGCATTGCTCCCATATGGATTGGCTCCCTGGGCATTCCCAGAAAGACATACCGGCAACCTAGGATGACTGGAAAAATGGGATCGGTCAATACAGCGGCCTTGATGGTGCCGGTGACGTACCTTGAGCGAATCTCCACATTAGCAATGGGCAACTTCATGGGTACAGCACTTTTCTGTGCAGGCTGTATATCCAATGTTTCACCTGTGAATTGTTCTGGATGTACCCGATCCGCAGAAATCACGGCCTCCCCGTCCAGTCCTGTGTCGTATAAACACTCCACTTGACGACCGTTAACCTCTACCAATTCCACTACAGGTGGTTTTTCCTGGTCTGGAGTCTCTTCCTCGGCCTCGACCTGTTCGGTGGGCTCCACCTTAGGTTTCCCTGAGCACACGACGAATTGAGTGTCTCCTGACTCTCCTCTGCAGTCAATAGCATTGTGCGTATTCGACTGGCATTGGTTGCACCATTTCCCTGTCCTAGATGTTCTATTGCCAGACTTGAGTGAGCTCTCCTGGTGGCGAGCTTCCTTGTTGACCTTGGCATTTTCCCTGACAACCTCCTTGGAAGTCACTTGACATGCTGCGAAGTGAGGGTTCTTAGCCTTCGATTTGCAGTCCCTCGTATTGTGAGAGGGTGACTTACAAATTGAACACCACTTCTCCGACCACGGTCGTTTAGGTGTAGAGCTTGAAGTGCTCTTGCTTCCCTCCTTCTTCTTCTCTGAACTATCCTCTGATTTTTGCCCATAAGGTTCCCACTTTTTGGTTCCTGAGTTTTTGGCTTTCTTCTTGTCATGTTTCTCTTGACTTTTGGTGTTGGTTGAAAGATTTTCCCCTGCCTCCCCATGTACCTCGACAAACCGTTCTGCTAATGTATTCACGAGGTCAATACGTTCCGCTCCTTGTTCTCCCAGGAACGTCCTGAGAGGTTTAGACATTTGCTTCTTCAGCTGGTCGACCACCATGAGCTCTTCCAGACTCTCATAGTCATGTGCGAACCCAGCCAAATCCATCCACTTATGGAGATAAGATTTTAGACGCAAACTGTAGGCGGCAAACAACTCCCCCGGTTCTCGTTTCGCTGCTCGAAATTTTTTCCGGTAGGTATGTGACGTAACCTCGAATCGTTTCAGAAGAGCCATCTTTAACTCGTCATAATTGTTCTCATGTCCTGGTGGCAGGCGAGAATAAACCTCGTAACCCGTCCCGCGTAAACCCTGGGATAGCTTAAGATTCCATTTGTTACGCTCCAGACCCATAGCAACTGACATAGCCTCGAAGCGTTGAAGGTATTGGTCAATCTTCTCTTTGTCCTCCTCGTAGACCGCCAAAGGAAACTTCATGGCATGGTACCCATGTCCACCTACTGGTGTTGAGCCTGGGATGGAGGAACTTCCAACTGCTCCCTCAGTTTCTCCATTAGATTGACTCTTCAACTCGAGTTCCCTCATCCGGTACTCGTGCTCCCTTTTCTGTGCTTCCTGTTCAGCTTCTAATTTCCTAGCTGCTTGTTCAGCTTCAAATTTCCTAGCTGCTTGCTCAGCTTCCAATTTCCTAGCTGCTTGCTCAGCTTCCAATTTCTTAGTTGCTTGCTCAGCTTCCAATTTCTTAGCTGCTTGCTCAGCTTCCAATTTCTTAGCTGCTTGCTCAGCTTCCAATTTCTTAGCTGCTTGCTCAGCTTCCAATTTCTTAGCTGCTTGCTCAGCTTCCAATTTCTTAGCTGCTTGTTCCAACTCCATCCTTCTCAATTCCAGCTCGGCCTTTCGATCTTCCCTTTCTGCTTGACGATACTCTCTCTCTACTTCCTGTATGTAATCCGTTAGAGCAGAACCCCCCAATCCCATTTCTTCCCCCTTTGCCTTTAATTCTAACGTGGTTAGTTTAGGGGTGGCCATTATACAGAGAGGTAAGCTAGCAGGTCGAGTACAATATAACTACAAATTACTATACAGATATATGAACAAGTACTATAAATCTAAATATACCACACACAGCCCATTCACTCAGTGACAAGAGTAGAATCAGGACCACAGACCTATGCAGACGTGTGACGTGTGAACAGGTAAGATATTAATTAGTCCTAACCCCTATCCACATTCACTCTAGCTGGATTCTCCAATATGATATCTCCCTCTTATAACTAAGGATCCCGTGTCAATAGACCCCGTTGTCAGAGGATCCCACTGTCAAAGGTTCCTGCTTGCAGGAGATCTCGCTGTCCAAGGATTCCGTTTACGGGAGATCCCGCTGTCCAAAGATTCCGTTTACGAGAGATCCCGCTGTCCAAAGATTCCGTTTACGAGAGATCCCGCTGTCCAAAGATCCCGTTATCGAGCCCCCAATAATGTCGTGTCCTCCTTTACAGTGTCGTCCCTGGAGTGAAGAGAGCCGACACCCACATTATAATATTTTTCCCCTCTCAATATTCTGGAGAATCCACCAGCTTCCGTCCAACACACTCCATCAGCCTATGGACACCTTTTCCTATCACTCTCTCACTGTCGTACTATGCCCCCTTCTCATACTTCCCCAACGCAACATACTCAACAACTCTTGCTTCTAGAAATTAATAAAGAGTAATTTATTAAAATAAAAGTGTAACGTATATGAGACGTGTATGTGAAGAAAATGTGTGACGTGTTCTATAAAGTGTGTAGACTCTGACTCTCAGACAGCAACCCAGTCAGCTGATCCCAGCAAAGATAGACCACAGCACGTTAGTCAGAACATGTACTTCTCACCCGTTGCCGAAACCATCTTGCCGGATACTGCTTTGCCTCTGTAGACCTCTGGTAATCCAATTTCATGAACATCCGAAATAGACACCGGTGGTATTAACAGTTAATCATGGACCGGTTGCACTCTACACAATGTCCGTTCCTAACGTTCCTTAACAAACTGCACAAGTCTTTTGTAGTGTGTACGCAGTTAGTTAGTTAGTTAGTTAGTCGACAGATCATCCTCGTTGCACATCGAACCATTCAGTCCATAAGTGCTAATTTCTAATGTTAATTGTTGCGGTACTAACACTAGGTACTCTTAGCCGGTTCTCGGTTCGTTACTACTGTCTAATGCTGTGTGGTGCATCAGTATGCATCACTCTCTTTGATGAATCAATTTCCTTCTAGCGTAAGTTACGTTCTGTATGCAACTCTAGTGACTCTTGAACTGGTGTTCTTCCCTTTTGGATTTGATTTTTTCCCAAAAACTTGTTGAGTTTCCTTGGATCTGGTAGGGAACCTTACGGCACTGCAGTTTACACTAAATTACATCTAATGGTAGCCATACAGGCTCGTGTAAACTAAATCAAATATCTCCTTCACACGTTAGATGTTCTAACTGCTGCAGTGACAAGCATGTCTGCCTAGATCCACATTTTCAAGTTCCCCTAGTTGGCCCGAACTCGGGTTTATATGGCAAACTACCAAAGTTGGCCACGTGACGTTATCCTTTATGCCCCCACACAGGTGGCACAGTGGCAGATCATCCCCTGTCAGGAACTATTTTCCTGGCTTAAGTCCTGTCAAAGTTGTCAGTAATAGTTTAGATTCTCAAAACAAGCCAGCGAGTTTCTGTCGAGTTACAACAAAGAGTTGCAAATAACCCCGTCAATCCTCTCAATGTGCCGGAAACCAAGAATTGACAGATGCACTGTTTTCTCCCTAGTCGGGCACTTCCGACCTGTTGATAAACTGTCAATCTTCTGTTCCATGGTGACAATCCCAGCAGCCATTTCCGTCTGATGTCCGGCAGTATAGATGACAAACGGAACCATTCCATATCCTAAGCCGACAATCATATGTGATTCTAACTGTTAATGAACTGCCAACTCCATGTATCCATTCCTTCTCACTCACCACCAAATGTGTATATGGGCTGACCTGATGTAACCCGTGCAGCTGTGTTTACTCTGTTAGTACGACTGTTGTGGCCTAGAAAATATACGCCAAGCAAACGTCGGTATTATTATCTGGTTAACTCATGGCGAGCTCGTGACAAAAGGGAAAAAATTAATATTTTAGGTATGTGCGAAACGAGATGGACAGGAGCAGGCATCAAGATAGATGAAAATTTCAAGATTATTTATTCTGGAGGTGAAGATCGTCATAGGGGAGTGGCAATTATTTTGGACCGGAAAACATCAAAATCTATTCAAGGATATTTGGCCGTGTCGGACAGAGTTCTACTAGTTAAATTAAGTGGCAGACCTTTTAGCATAAATATTATTCAAGTATATGCCCCAACAGGAGAATCCAGTGAAGATAGTGTAGAAGAATTGTATAATGACATAGAGTCTGCCTTAAAGAAATGTAAAAATTCAGAAATAAACATCATAATACGGGACTTCAATGCAAAAGTAGGAAATCAAGGGGATAGATACACAGTAGGAAACTATGGTTTAGGAGAGAGAAATGAAAGAGGATACAGACTCGTAGAGTGGGCAAAAGAATAGGAAATGATTGTAGGAAACACCTGGTTTAAGCAACACCCTAGAAGATTATGGACATGGAGGAGTCCTGATAGCAGGATTAGAAACCAGATTGACTACATTCTCATTAGCAGAAGATTTAGAAACGTGCTAACAGTAGCAAAAACAGTTCCCAGTGCTGATTGTTATAGTGACCATTTTGGAGATGGAGGTTCGAAATGTTCTTAAGCATATGAAAGCTGGCAAGGCCCCCGGTGCAGATAACATCACAACAGAACTGATTAAAGCTTTAGAAGAATTTGGACTAGAGCAAGTCACCAGACTGCTGAACACATTATATGATACAGGAGATATACCTCCTGAATTATGTAACTCTGTATTTATTGCAATCCCAAAGAAATCAGGAACCTTGGAATGTGATCAACATAGAACAATTAGTATAATGAGTCACATCACAAAGATTTTGCTAAGAATTATCATGCAAAGAGTGAGGAAGAAGATACAACCTGAAATAGGGGAAGAACAATGCGGGTTTGTAGAAGGAAAGGGTACAGTAAATGCTGTGTATATGCTGCGAACAGTTATTGAACATGCTATAGAAGTAAACAAGGATATACATCTTTGCTTTATTGACTATACAAAGGCTTTTGATACAGTTAGACATGTCAACATGGTGGATATGCTTGCAGATCTACAAATTGATGGGAAAGACATTAGACATAAAAAAACATATATTGGAAACAACAATTTGCAATAAGGATTGATAATGAAGTGGGACAGTATCAGCCAATTAAGAGAGGTGTTAGGCAGGGATGTGTGATGTCTCCAGATCTTTTTTCCCTATACAGTGAAAATATTTTCAGAAATGTAGAGGATATAAATAGAATCAGCATTGGTGGAAGAAACATCAATAACATTAGATATGCAGAGGATACAGTATTAATTGCAGACAATGAGCAGGACCTGCAACAATTAATAGATGCGGTTGTTGTACACAGTGAGCAACTGGGGTTAGAATTAAATTGTAAAAAGACTCAGGTTATGGTCGTCACTAGGAAGAAAGAAGTGCAACAATGTAATATACAAGTAAATGGAAATATTCTTCAACAAGTGAATCAGTACAATTATCTTGGAACAGTCATAACATCTGATGGGAGATGCCTTGAAGAAATTAGAACAAGAATCGCCATGGCGAAAGTAGCCTTTAGCAAGATGAAAAACATTCTGACCAATAAAAAGATGTCAATTGAAACGAGAAAAAGAGTGTTGAGGGGATACATAGAACCTGTTCTTTTGTATGGATGTGAAACTTGGACAATGAGCAGTCAAGCTGAAAAACATCTGATGGCTGCAGAAATGTGGTTTCTGAGGAAAATGCAAAGAATACCATGGACAGACAGAAAAACCAATGACCAAGTACTACAGGAGACAAATGAACATCGTAAGCTGATTGGAGAGATTAGACGTAGACAGTCAAAAATTTTTTAGACATGTTATGAGAAGAAATGGATTGGAGAACTAGGTGACAACTGGCAAGATCGAAGGGAACAGACCAAGAGGAAGACCGAGAGGAAAATACCTGGATAGCTTGGCCACATGGCATGGACAGGACAGGAACACTGAGCTGATCCACGACACTGGTGATCGAGTGAAATGGCGAGTCATGACCGCCCACGCTTTCCGGGATGGCACATGATTGATTGAATAAACAAGTAAATGGGAATATTCTTCAACAAGTGAATCGGTACAATTATCTCGGAACAGTCATAACATCTGATGGGAGATGCCTTGAAGAGATTAGAACAAGAATCGCCATGGTGAAAGTAGCCTTTAGCAAGATGAAAAACATACTGACCAATAAAAAGATGTCAATTGAAATGAGAAAAAGAGTGTTGAAGTGCTACATAGAGTCTGTTCTTTTGTATGGATGTGAAACTTGGACAATGAGCAGTCAAAGCTGAAAAACATCTGATGGCTGCAGAAATGTGGTTTCTGAGGAAAATGCAAAGAATACCATGGACAGACAGAAAAACCAATGACCAAGGACTACAGGAGACAAATGATAATCGTAAATTGATTAGAGAAATTAGACGTAGACAGTCAACATTTTTTGGACATGTTATGAGAAGAAATTGATTGGAGAACTTAGTGACAACTGGCAAGATTGAAGGGAACAGACCAAGGGGAAGACCGAGAGGAAAATACCTGGATGGCTTGGCCACATGGCATGGACGAGACAGGAACACTGAGCTGATCCACGACACTGGTGATCGAGTGAAATAGCGAGTCATGACCGCCCACGCTTTCCGGCATGGCACATGATTGATTGATTGAGCTATTTTCATTTTGGACATATAAAAGAGGACACGAACATTGGTAAAAGTTTATCTAAGGAGGCATACTGGAGAAGCAGAGAAGAGTACAATGTGGGTAGATGTAATGTATTCACGATTTGATAGATAATTTACATTTGACAGCAACAAAGACAGGACTACTGGCTTATGACAGTTTAAAATAAAAAATAAGATTACTTTGTTCAACCTTTAATAAGGTCATAATTGGGGTTTTAAATAGTTGCTGTTCTCCATTGTATTTCTTTTGCTGATAATTCTTTTTCTTTCTCTCTTTGGATGATGGTCCCGAAAAGGACTAATTCTAAGAATTCCTCTCCTGCTTGTCGTTGTGCTCTCCTAGTTTGCTATATTACTATTTTCATTCTGTGTATATATTGTTTAACAAGTCTTTGTATTTCTTGTTCACTGTGCAAAGTTCTGCACATGACAAACCACTCATCACCATGTGCCATGCCGATAAGCATGGATGTTCATGTTTTGCCATCTTACACGATCACCAGTCATGGATCAGCTTTTGTGTTCTTGTCTCGACCATGCCACATGGCAAAGTCATCCAGATATTTACTTCTCTGCATTCCCCTTTTTGTTTTCCCCCTCAATCTTGCCAGTTGTCACCAAGTTCTATAGTTCATTTCTTCTCATAACATGTCCAAAAATGCTGATTGTCTACATCTAATTTCTCTAATCAGTTTATGATTTGTATTTGCTTTTTGTATTACTTGCTCACTGGTTTTTCTGTCTGTCCATGGTATTCTTTGCATTTTCCAAAGAAAACACATTTCCACTGCCATTAGATGTTTTTAAACTTGCCTGCTCATTGTCCAATTTTCAAATCCGTACAAAAGTATAGGTTCTATGTGGCACTTCAACACTTTTTCTCCGTGCAATTGACATTTTTTTTTACTGGTCAGTGTTTTCCATCTTGCAAAAAGCTACCTTCGACATAGCATTTCTTGTTCTAACATCTTCAAGGCAACTCCCATCAGATGTTTTGACTGTTCTGAGATAGTTTTATCAATTCACTTGTTTAAGAATATTCTCATTTACCCGTATATTACATTGTGGTATTTCTTTCTTCTTAGAGATGACCATAATCTCTGTCTTCTTGCAATTTAATTCTAATCCTAGTTATTCACTACGTACAATAGCCACATCTACTAAATGTTGCAGATCTTATTCATTGTCTACAATTTACAATTAACACTGTCGCCTCTGCATATCTAATGTTAATGATATTGATGTTACATCCTCCATTAGTGTTTCCTCTTATATAGTCTAAATTACTATCACATGTTAGAGAAAAAAAGATCTGGAGACATTACAACACTTCTCTTAATAGGCTGATATTGACCTACTTCATTATCAGTAGCCGAGATATTAATGTTTGTGTGTCAGTTATATACTTATATCATTTAATATGAACAAAGAGGAAAATACTGTTTGATCAATTTGTAAAGTCCTTAGATAGCCACGACGATTCAGATTACTGAATTTAACTGGAAATATATTTGCGGATTTGTTCGGCAACCAGTTTTTGTGTCTCCGATTTAAGGAGATTTAGAGTACTCATGATGTTAAAAGTCACTGATTACTTCAAGATCGAGATAAAACAGAAACCGATGATTGGATATTATTTTTCTCTCCACGTGCTACCAATCTATACCTCTTGTCTTCTCAAATTCATTTCCTGGACGGAAGTACAGACTGACTTTATAAGATGTAAGTACACCCGTAAATTATGTTTTAACTACACTTTGAGCATTATTCTAGTATGTATTATTCAATTTAGCATCCATTTTTACCTATATTTGTAGTTTTCGACTATTAGATTTGGCAATCCCATCTCAAACTGAAATGATAAAGATGGCATGCTGTAATCTGATATGTCAATGGTGCTAAAAAGCAGTTTCCATTGTCATACTTCAGCGATGACCATTTAATATTGTTATGGAATATTCACAGCAATTGCAATGCCAATGATAGCATGTTTGCATTCAACACCCATTATAGTATTTATGTGTAAATTTTGATTACTCTATACGCACCACATCCTTGATAATGTTGCAACTTTTCATAGCGACTTCACTTGTCAAATGTAATCTACTATGGGTAGCGCCGATAGACAGCGCGTGCAGACTCTAATGTCATGACAGCATGACTGGTCAGTGTATAGTGTGTGTGTATATGTGCGTATGTGCGTGCGTGCGTGTGTGTGTGTGTCTATAAATCATATACAGTTGATTCTCTTATTAAAAGTGAGAAACATGTACACTTCATTATTATTCTTTAACACATGCTCTGATCTAATTAAAAATTTTCCATGGGTAGTAAAATATGCAGCTTTCAATGTAAATGTATGCACACATTATTGGCATGCTTATTATAGACACTGGCACTATAATTTTATTGTGGGATGGCAAAGCAAATCAAATAGATTGGTGTAATGATTTATTATTGCAAAATCTGACCTAATGGAAATTATTGAAATGGCCTCATAATAAACCCAGCAGCCAACTTCTAAAGTAAATCATAATACACTCTATTAATAAAGCCCATAAAAACCATACATACTGATACCAATGGGACAAGAAAACAGAACAGATTGTGTCACTATTTTATTAATATCACAAGATTTGAATCACTGAAAGATTTAATAATGTTAGTTTGTTGCTTATTCTTTACATGACGTCGCAGTCAACACCAGCGTTGTTTGCTGTTGTGATCTCTTGGCAAGTTTACGTTCAATAGTTGTCATTGCTTTCTGAATGATTGGCACCCATACCATTTCAAAAAAAACTAACGCAAGGCAGTCTAGTCTGTCTGCTGCCGAATCGCCCACAGCTGTGTTTCGAACGAATTTATGGCACATTGGGAATCCTTGTTATACTGGAGAGAACCAGGAGAACCAGGCTGCCTATTCTGAGTGGTAAGTAAACCCGTAAATACCGTTTTATAAGACGTATTACATTGTTCTACTATGTATTATTAAATTTAGCATCCATTTTTACGTGTATTTCGTAGTTTTCGACCATTTAAGTTGGCAGTCAATCTCACACTGAAATTATGAAGATCGCATGCTGTAATGTGATATTTAAATGGTGGAAGATAGCAGTTTTACTTGTCATACTCCAGCTGTGACCATTTAATATTGTTATGGAGTATTCAGAGCGATTAACACGATAATGAATGCATGTGTACATTCAACACCCATTATTGCATATATGTGTAATTTTTCATCATTCTACAAGGACAAGATCACAGATAGTTTTGCAACTTTCTAACGGGACTTATTTTGTCAAAATGCATCTACGCTGGCAGTCTCCCGCTGACAGACTGCGCGCGGTCTGACGTCATCACAGCATGACGTGGAGATGTATATATCTGTGTATGTGTGTGTATATATATATAAATTGGCAGTAGTTATCTGTCCTTAAGTTAGACAGTGGCAGTGATAATATCCCTAGGCGTCAGTGTAACCAACAGTTGTGTGAGTGTGTAGGTAGGTCACAAAAAGTGAAAGGGTCAAAATCGTTTTTTTTTTCTATTTGTCTATATTAAATGATAAACTGACACACAAACATTAATATCTCCCCTTAGAATTGACCTACAGACTTGAATAAGGTTAGCCATTTTAATCGTCCCATGACCCGAACTTAAACCGGAAGTGATATACCACGCCACACCAGCCTGACTCATTGTGTCAGGCAAAAGGGCTGCTGTAAAGATCATTCATGCTTACGACGTCATTCATTCATTAAAATATCATATGACAATAGCAGTCGCCATCTTAGGTTGTGTAGAAAAGGTTAGTCTAATATTCCGTGCACAGCGATTGGTTGAAATTATCGTGACCTTTTAAATAAATTGAATTACTTGGCAAAAAGTCAGTAATTTTATGTTCTAGAGCTTGTTTATTTCATACTAAGACATTTTTAGATGGATATTCAAATTCAGTACCCATTTTTACAAATATTTGGAGTTTCATCGTTTATATCGCTTTATATGTCGTTAAAAAAAGCTGTCTGCGAGATGTTTGAATGGAACGCCAAGATGGTGGCAGCCAGCCGTGGAAAGTTGTAACGCTCAAACCTGCAATTTGAACTGCGAAAGTTAAAGAAAATACAAGTTTAAAGATTATTAATAATTTATTTGTATACTTGTACTATTTTTTTATCTTTTAACATGACGGAACATATTGATGAAGTCGGATTTCATATCCGTCTGTGACTAGTTTGAGAGAATCTCAATGGACCGGAAGTGGAGAAAAATGGACATACTTTTCCCCCTGAAATCAGGGAAATCACCTCAATTTTTTTAAACAGATTTTAAAAAAAATTACTTTACGTAGAACTGACATATAGGCATCGTTGAGGTACCATTAGACTTGGTCTTTCAAGGGCCATCTTCTGTGGTGATTTCATGAGTAAATATCCAATTTGAAAATCATGACTAGAATTAGCAATGTCAAAGGTCGGCATATCCTAACATGGGTGGGGGGGGGGGGGGGCGCGTGACCCTAATTAGCATAAAGTTTCTTGCGACATCTAGTTTATGCCTGGGGTTACCCATGTTTGTTTCTGATTGAATGTATTTGGAAATAACCGGTTAAACTTCACGGGAAACCACTCTAAAATTTACATAAGTGGTCTGTCTGCTAAGACTGGAAATCTTTGTTGCTAGATGTTATTTCTCCGTGGAGGTAAATTTCATATTTAATGCCTGGTAAGCTAATTGTTCTTATAACTCACGTAATATTAACATAACTAGACTTTTTATTGCATTTTTGGATTCTCCATTCAATTTCTCATATATATGTGAAGAGTTTAAACAATAACTGCTTCTTACTTTGTTAGGAAAAAAATTTTTAATATAGCATGCACGCAGCATAGCCAGTCAGATTGAGAATGAAACTGAAATATGAATAGCGCATCCATTTAACAAAATTCTATCTATGGCGACACTCACGCTATAGTATTTATTACAGCCGATCCTTTGTTTATTTTATAATTTGAACTGTCAATTTAAATACTAAAATTAAACAGAATAGAAATTTAATTGATAGTAATTTTTAGCATAACAATGAGATATCGCAAAATTCAATATGGCGGACCCATGCCGTTAGCCTCGCGTAGTATAGCAGAGCAGACTCCTTTTTATTTTATAATTAGAACTGGCAATTTAACTACTAAAATTAAACATAATATAAGTTTCAATTGTAGCAGTAATTTATCTGCGTACTTGTATAATTTTTCAGCATTTGACATGACTGAAAATAATTTTGAAAGCCAGTTTTCAGACCCGTCTGTAAATCTGTAAGGAGTACTTTTTTTTCTTAGCAACCAGTACATAATTATTTAGATTTAAATAAAATACTGTGAAATAAGTTATTGATTATGTGGTTGTTTCGGGATTTGAAATTTAAATATTGAGCACAACCCACTACTGGCAACGCCGATCGCATTCTGGTATGAACCTAAGGCCTATCCACGTCAATATGGAAGCACTATACTCGTGGCGTTGCCAGTAGTGGGTTGTGCTCAATATTTAAATTTCAAATCCCGAAACAACCACATAATCAATTGATTATTGCTCACTGGATTTAGGAGGCCTGGTGTTCCTTGCCAGTGAGAAGTCCTGATCGTTCGGGTCCCATCGATTGACGGACGTCGGTCGCGGCGATTGGGCAATCTTGAGCATAGCCTACGATGGGTAGCGTTGTGATATTCTGTTGTGATAATTTGGTGTGTCCAGTGTGTGCCGCGTGGTTACACATCCGCTTCACACGCGTGATCCGGGACTGTTTCCGGATCCGGTCAGGGATATGCACTGCTGACGAGCTCAAGGGAGGGCGAAACTCGAGTATAGTGCTTCCATATTGACGTGGATAGGCCTTAGGTTCATACCAGAATGCGATCGGCGTTGCCAGTAGTGGGTTGTGCTCAATATTTAAATAAGTTATTGTTTTTTCAAATGTTAGTATTTAATTATTAATTGCTCACTTTTAGATACAGAACAGTGTAATTATAGAGCAGAAGTAGAAAACAATTTTAGTGAATATTTAATTAATTAATATTTTTATTTTTTATTATTTAATATTTTAATAATTAATTAACTGCTGCTTAATTTATGCAGCAGTTACAAACTTTTCTACGTACATTAATGCATGATATTTAATCAACAAAAGAGAGCTGTCGCAATGCAGTTGGTACATTAAGACAATATGAGTACATTTTCATGAATTGTTCTTTCACAAACGACGAACATTTCACGTGACATCTATATATATATAAAAGGCAATGTATATCAGGATGTATTTGATGTGTTCGCGAACGGTCCATCCGATTGAGATGAAATTTTCTACATGTATTCTTTTCATTCCCGTGCAGCCAACTTGTCATAGTTTGTTAGTGTACAATCAGCTATTTACTTAATAAAATTTAATATTTAAATTTACATTATCATTTATATATAGCGAGGGGACTTAACTTAAGAAAAGTTATTTCAAGGGGCATAACTTTTAATAGCATTGCTATATATTTTATATATAGATTGTTGCATTGTTTTCAAAGATTTATAAACTCTTTGTCTACAGTTATTTACAGGCATATGAATTATAATAAATAATGATATAATCTTTAAGGCATTTTCAAAGTTTTCATACAAATAATGCATCTATTTAAATAGTGAAAATTTTCGAACTTATCTTTTTATGTTTAAAGAAGTTATTTACAGTCATGTAGGTGATTTAAAAACAGTTTTCATTAAAAATAATGGATGGTGTGTGGAAGGACATTCTGAAGTTAATTTTGTTTTGTTATATGAATTTAATTAGATGCTCCCCACCAGGAGCTGGGCGAAGCCACGCCGGGTCAGATAGATAGACAGACAGATAGTCGGGAACGGGAGCTTATATGACTACTTATACAAATTAAATGAGATGCTCCCCACCAGGGCCTGGGCGAAGTCAGGCCGGGTCAGACAGACAGATAGACAGACAGACATATAGACAGACAGATAGTCGGAAACGGGAGCTTATATGACTACTTATATGAATTAAATGAGATGCTCCCCACCAGGGACAGGGTGAAGCCGGGCCGGGTCAGACAGACAGACAGACAGACAGACAGAAAGATAGTCGGGAACGGGAACGGGAGCTTATATGACTACTTATATGAATTAAATGAGATGCTCCCCACCAGGAGCTGGGCGAAGCCGGGCCGGGTCAGACAGACAGACAGGCAGGCAGGCAGGCAGGCAGGCAGGTATGGCCCAGGGGCTGGGCGAAGCCGGGCTGGGTCAGCTAGTTTAATTAATATAAACTGGCAGCTATTTTTAACTGTTAATTAGGTCACAGCACATCCTATCGCAAAGTCTTAAAAGTCGAGTGGATTTTTCTCAGAGACTCTCGTGCTTTGTGCGATGCTTTCGGCAGGCCGCCCTGCAGAAAGAGACTGAGCCATATGGGATAAAACCCGGTTGCAATGAAGTCGATCATCTCGATCCAGTCGACATTCTATTGAAAGAGAAATGTGACTTTTACTATCCTGTTATCAAAATGCACAATAAAGTATACATCTTGTCAGGTTTGTTAGCGATGTGACAGACTTTTAATGAATAATAAACAATTGGCGGTCATTTTTAATTGTTAATTAGGTCACGGCACATCCTATCAAAAAATAGATAACACGTCAAGTTAGGCCTCGCCACCCCGGACGCAATGATATATGGTACTACGTTGTCCGTTTAAAAATAAAGCCACAGTAATAGAAGGCAGACTGTCTCAACTTCTAATTTGTTGAGCTGCGATAAAATCTCCCACATTTCTCAGGACCTCATTACACTTCCTGGTATTAGATCACGACACACAAAAATTCATAACTCCGCTTAAAATTAACGTACACTCTTTGTTGAGATACCGTTGGATTCATCTTGTCAAGCTGTATCCAACTGTTATGATTTCATAAGTAGAAACCCCATTTTAAAATATTCTCTGTACATGCTACTAGAATACCTATAAATAAGGCACCGTTGGATTTTTCAAGAGCTATCCAACTATGCATGTTATATAAAATTAAAAGGCAATTTAGTAAAAAAAAGTTACTAAAGTGGCTAGTGTTAACTTTATTGACAATATTTTAATATTATATTTATAATAATTAATAATTTAATTAATAATTTGTTAACACGGAAATCTCAACAAATGAGACAAATTTCACAAATCTTACCATTTCCTGCACCAGTTACCAAAACCACTTTCCCATCAAATCTAAGAGGTCCAGCCATTGTTTGTCTGTTTGAAAAAGGCAACTACAGCGCAGTGTTCAACTTTTAAATAGCGTTGTGTTACTCAGTAACTGTTAACAGTTACTGTTAAGTTATGCACTTTGAACTTAGGCACGATAACAATGACGCCGACTGCTGTGTTGCCCGGTGTCAGACGATAAACAGGGGAGATCAATCTCAGAGATAGCATTGCAGACCAGGGTTGCCATTCTAGATATTTTATATCCAGATCTAGAGGTTTTTGCCGGCGTCTGGATACCGTTTTCTGACGTTTGGGTGCTGGATGCAATTCTAGATACTTTTCATTTGAAGTTGGATATTTCGGATACTTTCTATATTTTACTTTTCTTTCAGTGCTAAGTGTATGTGTTATATATTATAGCAACAGCAAAGACAAAGTAGTTTCTACATTTCTTGGACAAGTTCACTTGGAAGAGTGTGATGAAGAAAGTATAGTTCAGGCACTGAAGATACTTTTGGTCAGTAAACATTTAAACTTGAAGACTGCAATTGGAACCGATAATGCATCGGTAATGGTCGGTATCAACCATGGCGTTTATGCAAAATTGAAGGAAGATATCCCATCTTTAATCCTCATAAAATGTGCGTGTCATTCCTTGCAGACAGCATTATCACATGCCTCATCAGAATGTTGATAGTGCTGTATACTTAGAGTATAATGCTGTATTGGCGGCGCTTACCAAACCCGACACCCCACATTGTGCCAACGGCTTCGGGCGGAAGAGCGCAATTGGGAGGGTACAAGCCTTACCCTGGTGCGAGGAAATGCAAGCTAAAGACAAAATTGTCATGGCAGGGCAGACCAGGCCCTAAGCCTTGGTTGGCGACTGGTCTAGGATCGAAGCTCCGACAGGCGGACAGTTAGAGCATTGCTTTGCTGATCCGGCAGCTTCTGCGGCTTGTCTTGTTCCAGATGTAGGGGTGTTACCTTTCCTCTGGAGTGAACTAGGCAGGCCGAGAGAGGGATCATGCTGCATGGGCAACACATGATCTCTATATTTTAGCCCAGGCTTTGTGCTATGGAGAGGCAATAACTCTATTATGCCTTTTTAGAGCACAAACTATCGTCTGTAAAGACGGCACGGTGCCAATGAATGCTGTATATGTTGATAGTGCTGCAACATTTGGCAAGAAGCAAACTAAGTCAACCGACTGGTTTGAAGCACACTCTGAAGAGATGCTCCCAGTCCTGGAGATAAAGAGACATGCATTCTCAATGTATAAAGCATCACCTTCAGAGAAAACACTGCAGGCATTGCGAACGGCCAGAAATAGAGTACAACAGATGGCAAGAAGATGCGCGAACAGGATCTGGCTACAGCTCTCTGCTCAAATTCAAACTTGTGCAGACTGGAAATATAAGAGGAATGTACGAGGGCATCAAGCAAGCTGTCGGTCCATCAAAACATAAGATGGCCCCTTAACGATCAACTGAGGGGGTAATCATAAAAGATCGAGCGAAACAAATGGATCGCGGGGTAGAACACTACTCGGAGCTATACTCAGTGGATAACACTGTCAGCGAAGAAGCTCTGGAAGCCATCGATCAACAGTCCGCCATGCATGCCCTGGATAACGAACCTTGCCTCACAGAAATCAGCGAAGCACTAGACACTCTCAAATCCGGCAAGGCACTTGGAAAAGATTGTATTCCACCTGAAATTTTAAAATGTAGCAAAGAAACAGACATCCCAGAACTGTATGCAATATTTCAGCTCTGCTGGAAAGAAATATCAGTACCACAAGATATGAAAGACGCAAACATCGTTACCCTTTATAAAAACAAAGGCGACAGAAGCGACTGCAACAACTATCGCGGCATTTCCTTACTCAGCATTACAGGCAAGATTTTTGCCAGAGTAATCCTTAAAAGATTACACATTCTTGCTGAAAGAATCTACCCCGAATCGCAGTGCGGATTTAGACCCAACAGGTCCACCATTGATATGATTTTCTCACTCCGGCAGCTCCAAGAGAAGTGCAGAGAACAGAGGAAGCCATTATATATTGCCTTCATAGATCTCACAAAGGCATTTGACCTCGTGAGCAGAAGCGGCCTTTTTACGGTCCTTAAAAGGGTTGGATGTCCACCCACCCTTCTTAGTCTCGTGAAATCATTCCACGAAAACATGCAGGGGACCATTTTATTTGACGGCTCAACATCCCAGTCATTCAGCATCAGAAGCGGAGTAAAGCAGGGCTGCGTGCTTGCTCCTACACTCTTTGGTATCTTCTTCGCCGTTCTCTTAAGGCAGGCATTTGGTACTGCCACTGAAGGCATATACCTCCATACAAGATCTGATGGCAAACTTTTTAACCCATCAAGACTCAAGGCAAAGACCAAAATAAGATCAAGATGCATAAGAGAACTACTTTTTGCAGATGATGCAGCACTGACTACTCATACAGCAGAAGATCTCCAACGGCTCATCGATCGTTTTGCTGCCGCCTGCAAAGACTTTGGGCTCACCATCAGCCTAAATAAAACACAGGTGATGGAACACGATGCTGGTGCACCTCCATCAATCAAAATTTCTAATTACGAATTGAAGGTCGTCCACGAGTTTGTGTATTTGGGGCCGACAATACCAGATAATCTTTCATTAGAGACAGAAATCGACAGACACATTGGAAAGGCAGCCACAACATTTTCCAGGCTAGCTAAAAGAGTTTGGGAGAATAATAGACTAACAGAGCGTACAATAGCTCAAGTATATAAAGCTTGTGTTGTTGGCACACTACTCTACGGGTCTGAATCCTGGACCCTGTACTCAAGACAGGAAAGGAAGTTGAATTCCTTCCACATGAGATGTCTGAGACGTATCATGGGCATAACATGGAAAGACCACATAACAAACAAACATGTGCTTGAAAGAGCAGATATTACCACAGTGCACACCCTCCTCAAACAGAGACGCCTCTGGTGGCTGGGCCACGTATCTCGAATGGAGGATGAACGTATTCCCAAAGATCTCCTATACGGAGAACTAGCCACAGGAAAGAGGCCAATCGGAAGACCCCAAATGCGATATAGGGATGTGTGTAAACAAGATATGAAAACCCTTGGAATAGATCCAGACACGTGGGAAAGAGTTGCAACAGACAGATGCTCCTGGAGAAGAGATGTACGAAACGGACTGGTGCTCTTTGAGCGCAGTCTGATCCAACAAACTGAGGATAGGCGGCACAGGCACATATCGCTTTATCTGTCCATCCACTGATTACCATTCCTTATCACTTGTGTGGTGCACATTGATCCACATTTCATCCAAATACACTATGCCATAATTTTCTTTGCGCATTTCCCTTTTTTCACGTAGGTATCTTCTTCTCATGGCTCCTAAATGCGGTTGCTCGCAAATAATATTTCTACCTCCCTTGTACTTTCTAAAAGTGAAGATAATGACTAATGTCCTTATAATTGTCCACAAAGTTGTTTTGGATAGCTCTATGTTTCTTTCTCAACCAAACCCTAAGTCGCCTAAGTTTTCTTACAGTCACTGTTTCTTTGACCTCCAGCATTTTTATAATGCTGGATAATCCTGGATATTCTTCTTCTTCGTTCATCCGGAGTTTTTTTTCGGATGTGATTGCGTTGTGCCTGTTTACAGCAGAGCTGCGTTCTTGCGCCGTTAGGCCGACACATCCGACTTCTGCGGGCATTTATTGACCGGGTTAACCTTCCCGGGGGTTTCTTGGGACGTTTGACTCTCACTGTTGTGGTGTTATCTCCCATCCTAGCTGGCCCATATAGAACAGCCTAAGAGATCCTGGTCAGCCCTCAAGGGAAGGCAGGGGCAGACCATGGGCATTCCCCGCCATCCAAGGAGGCTTCCATACTTGCAGAGCCAACACACAGCGCTCTGGTACTGGGCTCACCCAAGGAATCGTCACGTCCTGCACATGGCTGCTTAGCCTCACTTCCGTATATTGGGCCTTCCGTTCACCATAGGCTGTTCTACCGGAAACCAGAAGAATGCAGTGTGCAGATGACATCCACACAGTGAGCTTTCGATTCGGACTTTCCGCACAATGGATTTGCTATCCGAGCAATATTCCATTTCGTGCCACTAGGACACTTTTCCACCTTTTTTGAAAGCCCACACAGTGAGCTTTTGATTCGGACTTTCCACATAATGGATTTGCTATCCAAGCAATATTCCATTTCGTGCCACTAGGACACTTTTTCCACCTTTTTTGAAAGCCCACACAGTGAGCTTTTGGTTCGGACTTTCCACGTAATGGATCTCCTATCCAGCAATATTCCATTTCATGCCTCTAGGAGGCTTTTGTAACCGATATACCTGTGGTATGAAGTGTGGCAGTCTGAATACTTCTTCATACACCTTTAAATGTCAACCTGTATGTAGTTAAAGTAAGCTACGGTCAACTTGAGCTTGTTGATATCTCCATAGAGCTTGTCCTCAAATGAAGCAGGTGTGGGCCAAAATATCTTTCTCTGTTCTGCATATATTGGGCAATCCTGAAGCAAATGTTTTGCTGTCATTTTTCCAGTTCGACAATTACATTCATCGGTATCTCCTATCTTTAGTTTATTGAACAGGTGGTATTTCAGCCTGTTATGTCCTGTGCGGAGTCTGAAGATTGCTACTTGTTCTCTTCTGTCGAGTTTGTAATATGCATCATCCTTCTGGTGGCCTGGATGCTCTGATTCCCATTTGGTTCTATAGGTGCTTTTTATCAACCTCTTTGCCTCGTTATAGGTTATGTCTATGTCAGGCTGTGGTAGTCTTCCGCCCTCTTTTGCCAGTCTGTCAGCCTCTTCATTTCCAGGTATACTGCAATGTGATGGGATCCACTGTATTACAACTTTTTTGGATTTCTGGCATAGACCATGGAGTGCTGCTCTTAGGTCGGCTATTTCTGTGCTGTTATTGCTCTTCAGTATTGAGACAGCTGACTTTGCATCTGTGAAGATAGCTATTTGCTTCTCTTTATTTTCCTCCATCAAGAGCATTTCTGCTGCAGTTTTCAGAGCCTCTACCTCCGCTTTGAAGTTACTTGAAAACTTTCCAGTTGCCACTGAATGTGTTTTTTTCACTCCATTTTTTAAATTTAGGAGAATTCCTCCTCCTCCATTCTCTATTGAATTTTTGGCTGATCCATCTGTATATGCATGGGTCCAATTGCTGCTTGGGTAATGTTCTTTTATGTAGTTTAGGGTTATTTCTCTTCTTTCGGTTTCATGCTGAGTGTTCTTTTTCTCAATACCAAGAATGTTTTCTATCATCTCAGGCAGTTGCTGCTGTCTCCAAGCTGGGAACTTGTCTGCATTGTAAATAGGTTTGACTGTTGATATGTTAAGTATGGGATCTGCCCTAATTTTTCGTTTTGCAGTTTCTACAAAGTTGCTACGCTTCAGTCGTCCCTTTCCAAAACCACTAAACCTTTTATACATAGGGTGGTCTGTCAATCTTCTAAATTTTTCTGCTTGTTGCTGGGCTCTGCTATCTCTTCTATCCTGCATTGGTTGTAAACAAGTGATCTTTTCAAGTTCATTAATAGGCGTTGTCTTCAGGCTTCCAGTTATGATTCGCATTCCTTGATTTTGGACTCTACTTATTTTGTTAAAGTTTGACTTAGCTGCTGTTGCCCAAGCTGCAATGCCATATTCCAGTACTGGCCTCACCCGTCCAGTATATAACTTCTTGAGAACTTTCTCATCTGCTCCCCACGTTGTACCAGCAAGCTTTTTCATGATTGCCATTCTTTGCCTTGCTCTTGTTCGATTTTTCTCAACCTGTGTTTTCCATGTCCGGCGACGATCAAATGTGACTCCGAGATAGTTTGGATTTTCTTCATGGCGCAATATTTTTCCATTCAATACCAGCTTAGGTTGTTGAGTTTTATTTGAGAGGGAGAACACTGTGCATGTTGTTTTCTCCTCACTTATCTTCACTAGCCATGATTTTGACCAGTCCTCTAGTGCTAATAAGGCTTGCTGTATTCTGCTGTTAGCTGTACTAATATATTCTTCAGATGTCCATATGGCTAGGTCATCTGCAAAGGATGATGTGTGTACTCTGGCTGGAAAATTTTCTGTGATGTCGTTTATATATGCTAGGAATAATGTTAGTGAAAGAACTCCTCCTTGGGGGACACCTTGCTCCAACAGCATCATTTTGCTGGTTTGTCCTTGTACTTTTGTCCTGGCAGTTCTGTTCTCAAGGTAGTGGCTGATCCATTTATACATTTTTCCACAAACATGCATGTTTTGCAGTTTTACTTTCAGTCCTTCCTTCCATACTTTATCAATGCTTTTTCTACATCTATCCAGACTGCTAGTGTGTGCTTTTTCTCTTGGAAGGCATCCTCTATTTCCTGAGCTATATAGGTTATTTGATCTTCAGTGGATCTGTACTTTCTGAATCCTGCTTGGTGTGGTGTTAAGAGTTTGTTTTCTTCCAGATGCCATGTTAGCCTGCCATTGATAATGCGTTCCATTAATTTTCCTACACAGCTAAGTAGACTGATAGGTCGATAGCCATTTGGTTCTTCCAGGTCTTTTCCTTTCTTTGGGATTGGTATTAGTATAGCTTCTTTCCATGCCTGTGGGACTATTCCCCTCTTCCAGCTGTAATTTAGGACTGCTAGTAGTTTCTTTTTTGCCTTAGTGCCTAGTCCTATTAGCATTTCATTTGTGATTCCATCCTTTCCTGGTGATTTCTTCTTTTTTAGGGTATTCATTGCCTGTTCCATTTCTTCCATTGTTAGATTTGCCATCATATATTCTGCTGCTGTCTCTGTATTTGTATGATGTATCTGTTTATCTTTGATTGCTTTCTTCTGTTCGGTTGTAATATCAATGTGGTTTGCATTTGCATAGTGTTCCATTAGTGCATTTGCAGCCTTTTTTCCTGTAAGCAAGGCATTTCCTTGTTTAATTGTTATTTGTTTGTTGCTAGGTCCTTCATTGTTCATGGCTTTCACTAGTTTCCATAGTTTGTTTCCATCCCTGTCAAAATTCAGGTTTTCTGTTTTTTCCCTACAACAATCTCTTGTTGTTTGATTTACTGTTCTTTTATATTTTGCTGAGATGGCTTTGAGAGAGATGTTCGCTTCAATTGTTTGTTCTCTCTCTGCTGTCTTCCTGGCATCTTCAACTTTGTCCTCCAAACTTTGTAGTTCTTCAGTCCAGTATGGTTTGTAATTTTTCCTCGCTCCTCTTGGAATGGACTCCGTGGCTGCCTGTATTATCGCTCTGTTTAGACTTTCCACCATTTGCTTTATGTTGCCATATCGTATATTTATGTTTTCACAATATTTGTCTGTTAGTATGGCAAATCTGTCCCAATCTACTCGTTTGTAATTCCAGCGGGGCAAGGGCTTTTGCTCTTGTGGAACATACTCCATATTCATTACAAGCTTGATTGGTCTGTGGTCACTACCTGCTAATTGGTCCAGCACATGGCGATCAATTTTGTGGAGGATGTCTCCTGTGCAGAAAGCTAAGTCTGGAGTAGAAGTGGTAAGCCATCTTCTGGAGTAGAAGCTCGGTGTGTCATCCGCTTTGTTGAGTAGATGGAGATTTGAGTCTATTTCCCAGTCCTCCAATTCTTCTCCTCTTTTGTCAGTATCTGGGTATCCCCATCTTTCTGAACGGCTATTAAAGTCTCCGACAATAATGCAGTTTGTGTCAGTTATTTTCATGTTTGAGAGTGTAAGGTCCTTATCTGCTGGGCTATACAGATTGTAGATTCTTATTTTCACGTCCTTTATCATTATATCAACACCTATAATTTCCGTTTGGTTGTCAGAGATCACAGATACTTCGCTGCAAGGTATTGTATTTCGTGTAAGTATTAGAACTCCTCCTTTGTGTCCTTCACGGTCGAAACGTGTGGCCTGATATCCTCTGACTGAGAATTTGTGATTGGCGTTGAGGTGTGTCTCTTGAATGCATGCCACATCTATTCTATCTTTATGAAGACGCTGTGTTAGGGAGTCTTTCTTCTTGTAAACTCCTTCGGCATTCCACTGTAGTATGTTGAGTGTCCGGGGTATTTGGTCAATAGCTCTTAACCTACTCCTCTGTGCCTTGACTCCACAGCACAGGGGAAGGTGACCACCAGTAGTCATGGGTGGACCCCCTCGAGGCAGGGGGCCCGGCACTATCGCCGCCTGATGGGACTTCACGGGATTAGCACCATAACGATTAATTTTGATTTGTGACATCATGAATTAAGTTACGTTGCACTGCTTTGTCAAGCCTGTGGCTCAGTACATACGATTTCGACAAGCATTTATTCGGGATGCTTTCCCTAGCCTTTGACTGTCCCCAGTCTACCTACAAGGCAGCAGGTTTTACGTTGCACTGCTTTGTCAAGCCTGTGGCTCAGTACATCCGATTTCGACAAGCATTTATTCGGGATGCTTTCCCTAGCCTTTGACTGTCCCCAGTCTACCTACAAGGCAGCAGGTTTGTGTGTCTCTTCGTCTGGTCCCTCTCCCTTGACCTGTCCGACATGGGTGGCCCTACCAGTAGCTGTGCTACTGTCGGCATAGCTCTTGGGGTCATTGGGACGCACAAGCCCCTCTACCTCGTCACGGTGGACACACAGCAGAGGGGATCCTGGATATAAAATCCAACATTTTTATAATTTTAGGAGTCTCCGTGGCGAAGTGGTCAAGCCTTTTGACTCGGGCTCCAAAGGTTGTGGGTTCAATTCCGGGCCGCATCCTTCGGTTCACGAGTTAAATTTTTCGGAGACTTCTGTGGGTCGTCACTAGAGCTGCAGAGTTCGTGCGTTGTGCGAAGCTTTCCGCGCTGCGGAAAGAGACCGAGCCACATGGGACAGAACCCGGTGCAATGAAGTCGACCCTGTCGACTTTTAAGCGACTTTTTAAAGCATTTTTATAATTGCTCGCCTTATGACATCTTTGTCAAAGCTGTCTACAATAACCTTTCTACCTACCGTTTGGTTATTGCGTGGTGGTTTAATTCCAGATTCTTGCACCCATCGACGAAATGACCGTTTACTCAAACCCAATGTATGCACTGTTCTTTTTTTCGGAATTTGTAATAGTATAAAACAGTTTCCTGAGATCAACTTCTATACAAAAATATGTGTACAACTTCATAGCGATGCTTTGAAGTGTATACACAATTTCTCAAAATTAACAGCGACACCGTCAGAGAGCTCCTGTTTGCTGATGATTGCGCTCTATACGCCAACTCAGAGGCGGACATGCAACATAATGTTTCAGCTTTCTCACATGCCTGTGCCAACTTTGGGCTCAATATAAACTTTAAGAAGACTGTAGTTATGTACCAGCCAGCTCCAGGGAATAATCACACTGTGCCGAATATCAAAGTGAATGATCATAGACTAAGTGTTGTGGACACATTCACCTTCTTGGCAGCACTGTGTCACAAGCTGCCACAATTGATGACGAAGTGAATGCAAGAATCTCCAAGGCCAGTGCGGCCTTTGGCAGACTGTACAAGAATGTATGAGACAGAACTGGAATAAGCCTGCAAACAAAGCTAAAAGTCTACAAAGCAGTTGTATTATCCACACTGCTATATGAATACTATATGCTTGTGAAACCTGGACTGTTTATCAGCGACACGCTAGGAAATTAAACCACTTCCACACAATCTGCCTAAGGAAGCTACTGAAGATTAAATGGCAAGACAAGATTCCAGACACTGAAGTCCTAGACAGAGCGTCCATGCCCAGTATCCACACTCTACTGATGAAGAATCAGATTCGCTGGGCTGGTCACTTGTCTCGGCTCCCTAAACGAATTTTCTACAGCGAACTGCGTTGTGGTAAACGCTCCCAAGGTGGCCAGAGGAAACGCTTTAAAGACACTCTGAAAATCTCACTGAATGCTTTTGGAATTCATCATGACACCTGGGAGGCTGCAGCCAAAGACCAAAATTCGTGGCGTGCATCATTACGCAAGGGTGCAGTCATATGTGAGGCAACCAGGACTTCAAGAGCTGTGAAGAAAAGGCAGGACAGAAAAACCACTGCAGGAAATCCTCCTCCAGAAACGTCAAGCATTCTTTGCCCACATTGTCAAAGAACATTTCGAGCCAAAATAGGCCTTATCAGCCATCTTAGAACCCACGGCTCCATACCTTCAACCCCACTGGATGAAATGAATGGTCATCATCATTCTTGATGGACAAACAACAATATACACAATTTCGCATTCAATCCCATTGATAAGTGGTAAGATTAAAAAAAAAATAATAATAATAATCAGGTTTTATGAAATAATCCACAGTTTGACGACATATCTGAACAGTCCCAGTTTAAACTGCGCGGGGTTCTTGGCATAAGACCAATCCCGTGAAAAACGTAAAATATTCAACATTGAACGCCGATTGTCTGGCTACGCTGTAATACATTTAAAATTATGAATTTCATCTCTGACCGTAAATTATATACTGCATATAAACAAACTTTGAAATCTGCTGTAAAATCTCCAGAACAAAAACTGTTTTGTTGGGTGGACATAATGATAAGGTTATATGCTAAATATCATCATTTTCCTTCAGTTGGTTATTGAGATATGGAATTTTATATTGGGCAGACAAAAATAAACACACTATAGTATAGGACTATAGGAGGCAAGATTACGCTCAGTAGTTTGCTGAGCGACCGGCTCATATACCCCCGTAAGTTACCAGCTTGGCTCGAACCGCTGCCGGTTCGGGCGCAGCTGCGTTACTCACGAGAATATACAGGGTTACGGCGAAAGCCGTAAACACCTTCGCCAGGGAGACAGCATTCACATCATCAATATACATATGTAATTTCTTACTTTCTTAATCTGGATATTTTTCCTAGATACTTTCCAACGAAATCTAGATGTTTATGGAAGTTGTTTGGGCCGTTTCTAGATATTTTTGGTCTAAAAAAAAAAAAGTGGCAACCCTGTTGCAGACGATTAGCGCGAGCCAGTAGCTAGGCCAAGCGAGACGAAAAACAGCAAAACAATAAGTTAATAACTTATTGAATAATTTGAACAAGTAAGGAAAATAACACGATTTCAGATCTCTTGAGATTTAATTGATTTCAGATCTCTTGAGATTTAAATTATATGTAGGCAAACCTTCTGCTGTTTAATTTTAATTTTGTTCGTCTGAAATTAATTGTCTAAATAACTGCTGTGTGTGTTGTCTCTTTAATTAATCTCTTTCTTGTTAATCATTAACAAGAAAGAGACAACACAGCAGTTATAGACAATTAATTAATAATAAAAGAGAAAAAAAGACTCAGTGTGAGTGAGTGAATCATAATCATTAACTTAATGATTATGATTCACTCACTCACACTGAGTCTTTTTTTTAAATAAAACTTTTATCTTTATCGTCAATATGCAATAACAATATTTTATTTGGCACTCTTCCGACAGACGGGTCTAAATAGTTCCGCAGTGAATAAGTTAGGGTTAGGGTTAGTGTTAGTTATATAAAATTATTCACTGCGGAACTATTTAGACCCGTCTGTCGGAAGAGTGCCCAATATTTTAATATTTAATTTAATTTAATTTTTATTTAATTTAGTTTGCATAAGTCACAAGTGATCCATAAACTTTTAAATTCTTATGATAACGTTGTCATTAATCATTAATGTTCCACTGTTGTTTCTTTATGAATTGGAAACAAATAGGTATATTAAACTCTTGCGAGAAGAAACGTACTAAACATCAAGAACGTTGCACATACCTTACAAGGATATACATCGTATCGCGAAATACAGGTGAAAATCTGAAATCAGAAACACTCAATAAATATATAAAATGAATAATAAAATAAACTACACTACACACAAACGCGTACAATACGACACACAGGATTGTATGCATTTGTGTTGTAGTTTATTTTATTTTATTTTATTATTCATTTTATATATTTATTGAGTGTTTCTGATTTCGGATTTTCACCTGTATTTTGCGATACGATGGATCTCCTTGTAAGGTATGTGCAACGTTGTTGATGTTTATTACGTTTCTTCTCGCAGGAGTTTAATATACCTATTTGTTTCCAATTCATATTGTTATATCCTGCTGCAGCCGCTGCTTTTTCTTTCTATTCCATGTTGTTTCTTTAGTATATAATTATTATAATAATAACATATATTATAAGGTGTTGCCTAATAGTAGTTTAACTACTAGCATGAACCATCATGATTTTAAATTTGAGTATTTACTAATGAGACCGCCACAGTAGATAGGCCTTGAAATTCAAAATCTAATGGTACCGCAATGATGCCTGTTATGTCAATTCTAAGTGAAGATATTCACATTTTTGTGAAGGGAGAAGAGTTGCGATTTCTCATGCTCCTCACCCGATACTGCCGCTCTCCAGTGTGTCCATTACCTCCACCAGCTATCTGTGCGTGTTTGTGCATGCGAGACAGTCTCAAACGGTCATATGAAAACTGACTTCAAAAATATGTTCCGTCATGTTGAATGATTAAAAAATAGTACAAGTATACAAATAAATTATTATTAATCTTTAAAATTGTATTCACTTTAACTTTAGTAGTTCAAGTTGTACGTTTTGAGTGTTACAAAGTGTAGTGCATTCGATATGCGTGGCCGTCATGACTCATGGGTTTCCAATTCACAAGTCACATCTTCGCAGAAAATCTGTTTTTCAACCACAATTCGAGCAAGTTTAGCAATGAAACTATACTGATTCAGGGGCGATATTTTATATGGCAATTAAAATTTACATTAAACAAAGACATCTGTTGGATTCATCGATTCCGATACGCGATCATTCCGCTGCCTCTGTGGGATGCGCTCCCCGGCAGTCGGCAGCTTGCTCAGATCCATAGAGCACACTTTATTCACAAACTTCCAGTTTCTTAGTTCTATAAAATATTTTAGTTCGTAATGTTTAATAGTTTCTATTATATTACCTAATAATTTTGTGAAAAATAATTATAAAAAAAAATACCCAGCTGGGAATAGAACCCCGGTCTCCCGCGTGACAGGCGGAATGCTTACGACTACGCTAGCGAGGACACAATGATTGTTCCATCAAAGACTAGTAATATAGTCAAGCTGCCGTTTTGGGTTTCCCATTCACAAAGGTACTCATCATGATCATAACATCTTCGCCTGTTTTTCAACCACAATTAAAGCAAGTTTAGCGATGAAACTTTCCAAATTTCTGAAAAATTTGATGCAGAATTTGAAGATCCATCTACAATTGATGGTGTTCTATTGAAAGCGACAGAAAAAAAATTAATAATGGACCAGCGTGCCATTTCCATTTTTCTTTGCTTACGAGGTTGGTCTCAACCAAACGGGTCATAGGCGGATTATGAAAACTGACTTCAAAAATATGTTCCGTCATGTTAATTGATTAAAAAATAGTACAAGTATACAAATAAATTATTAATAATCTTTAAACTTGTGTTCTCTTTAACTTTAATAGGTCAAATTGCACGTTTTGAGTGTTGAAAAGTGAAAGTGTACATAACAGTTCAATCGATTTGCTCATGCGCAGCTGCCATGGCCCATGGCCATGCGTTTCCCCATTCACAAAGACACACCTTTGCAGAAAATGTTGTTTTCATCCACAAAGGAAGCTATTAATGCGATGAAACTTTCCAGATATATTTAAATGCAGAATTCAAAAATACATCTATAATAGATGAAATTCTATTGACAGCACTAGAATAGTGTTACAAAGTGCACATGCCAATCCGATCAGTATACGCAAAGAACAAAAACACATCTTCGCAGAAAATGTTGTTTTCATACACAAAGGAAGCAATTACTGCGATGAAACTTTCCAGATATATTTAAAACTGTATGCAGAATTCAAAAATACATATATAATTGATGAAATTCTATCGACAGTGCCAAAAAAAAATTAATTACGGTAAGTATGAAATATATTCTTATTTATATAAAAGGTTACGATGATTTCAACCAATCGCTGTGCCCGGAATATTAGGCAAACCATCCCTGGAAAACCCAGGATCACGTGTGTTATTGTCACATGAGATTTGAATGAATAAATGACATCGAAACAATGCATGGACTTAAACTAGCGAATTGGGAGACACGGTGAATCATGGCGGAATGACTCCGTACATCACTTCCGTTTTAATTTCGGGTAATGGCACATTCCTCCTGTACCTTCCTTACAACTTTCTCTAGAGCCAGATTGAAGAGTAGCGGCGATAGTGCATCACCTTGTTTTAAGCCAGATGTTATTTGGAAAGGGTCGTCTTCTTCTTCTTCTGCGTTCATCCGGAGTTTTTTCTTTCTTTTTCTAACGTGATTGCATTGTGCCTGTTTACAGCAGAGCTGCGTTCTTACGCCGTTAGGCCAACACATCGACTTCTGCTGGCATTTGTTGGCCGGGTTAACCTTCCCGGGGGAAAGGGTCTGATTTCCTGCCTTTATATGTTACTATATTATAAGTATCTTCCATGCGTAGTCTGGTCATGTTGAATAACTTCCTTGGTATTCCAAATTCCTACATAGCATTCCATAGACTATTCCTATGGACACTATCATAAGCCTTTTTAAAATCCACAAAAATGTTATGGAGATCTCTTTTATATTCCCAATTTTTCTCGGCTATTTGTCATATGATAAATATCTGATCTATTGTTGATCTGTTTTGTCTAAAACTCCCCTGGTAGTCACCTAATATGTCTTCTGAATATGGGTTTAGTCTATTTAGTAATACTGCGGATAGTATCTTATAGCTTGTGGACAGTAGTGATATTCCTCTATAATTTTCACATTGGAACTTGTCTCCTTTCTTAAAGATAGGTATCAATAATGACTCTTTCCAGTCATGGGGTAATTCTTCTGTCCTCCAGATTTTTATTATTAGTTCGTATAGCTTTAGATGCAATGCATGGCCACCTGCCTTTATAATTTCAGCAGCAATTCCATCAGCCCCTGGTCCCTTATTTTTTTTAAGTCGTGTGATTACATATAGGATTTCTTCAAATGCAGGTTCTTCAATTTGTGGTTCACACGTTAGAACTTCTTCCTGTGGGAAAGTGTTACTTGGAGCTTCACAATTTAGTAATTCAACAAAATATTCTTTCCATGTGTTGCACATTTCCTCATTGGTATTTATCATATTCCCATTTTAGTCTTTTAAACCATATGTGTTGTGTTGGTGCCCTCGTTTCATTGACTTCAGTTCTTTAAAAAACTTTCTGGATTCGTTTTTCTGATGATTAGTTTCCATATCTTTGATTATATTACTCATATATTCTCGCTTCTGCTGTGAACTATTTTTGTAGCCTCTTTACATTCATTTCTATATTTCTCTGCCTTTTGGATGTTGTTGATGTCATTTAACCATAAATGTCTGGCATTCTTTTTCCTAATGACTGCTTCTTCACATTTTTGATTGAACCATCTGTTATTTCTATGCGTGGTTAACACACCGAGACATTCTTCTGCGGTAGATTGAATTGTATTCTTGATGTTCAACCAAGTTTGGTCAACGCTATCCTTCAAAGGGTTTTGCAGAGTTTCACGTTTACATTTTATTTTATCTATAAATTTCTCTTTGACTGTAATCTCTTGTAGTTTTTCACTGTTACGTGTTGGGTGTAATCTTTGTAATTTAGTATAGAAAGCTCTCTTAAGTTTTATTTAAAATTTTGCTCCAACGAGGAAGTGGTTGCTGTGGCACTCAGCTCCTCTATAACTTCTAACTTGTTGTATGTTTAATGCATTTATGTTGGTAATTAAAATGTGATCTATTTGATTATAGGTTCTCTTGTCACATGATTTCCAAGTTTGTTTGTGTATATCCTTTCTTTGTAGTCTGGTACTGCTAATCTGCAGTCCTTTGGCTTCTGCCAGGTTGATGACTCTCCATCCATTATCATTTGAAGTTATATGTAGGCTTTCCATTCCGGCCACTTTTTTATGAGTTTGCTCTCTACCTATTTTTGCATTGAAGTCTCCCAGCACAATCAGGATGTCCTGTTTGGGGGTTTCTTCTATGACATCTTCCAAATCATTATAAAAGTCTTCTTTAACGTCATCTTCTTTCTCTTCAGTAGATGCATGTACATTAATCATCGTTGTATTTTTCCATTTACCCTTTGTTCGCAATTTACTAATTCTGTCATTAACAGCTTTAAAGTTTAGAACGTTCCCCCATAACTCTTTTTTGATGACAAAGCCTGTTCCTGATTCATGTTTATTTTGGGTGTTTCCTCCATATATTAAATAATTCCATTTTGCTCTAAAGTACCCTCTCCTGGCCACCTTATTTCTTGAATTGCTGGTATATCCATTTGATATTCAACCAGCTCCCGGGTTCTTCAGCCGCTCCAGCTCGATATAGTGTCTGTACATTTCATGTTCCAAATCTCAAGTCCTTTAACGTTCCGAGGTCATTGTCCAAATAAGTCAGTCCGAATTCGAGGCTTATGTATCTGTTTCGTAACAAAATAATTTTTACAAAGGTGGGAATGTTAACCCCACGCTTCAACCCCCAACCTGGAGGACCAGGGTGTTTCTCTTTGTCTTTTCTCTACCCTTTGACCTGTCTGGCTTGGGAGGCCCTGCTGGTAGCTACGCTACCGCCGGCATAGCTCTCAGGGTCATTGAGAAACTCAAGCTCCCCCACCACGACAAGGTGATCAATTAACATGACGGAACATATTTTTGAAGTCAGTTTTCATAATCCACCTATGACCCGTTTGGTTGAGGCAACCTTGCACGTGGAGAAAAATGGAAATGGCACGCTGAACCGTAATTAATTTTTTTTCTGGCGCTTTCAATAGAAAACCATCAATTGTAGATGGATCTTCAAATTCTGCATCAAATTTTTCAGAAATATGGAAAGTTTCATCGCTAAACTTCCTTTAATTGTGGTTGAAAAACAGGCGAAGATGTTACGACCATGATGAGTGCCTTTGTGAATGGGAAAGCCTAAACGGTGGCTTGAATATATAAATAATCTTTGTAGAACAATCAATGTGCCCTTGCTA
The DNA here is from genome assembly GCA_963921405.1 of Cepaea hortensis. NCBI lineage: Eukaryota > Metazoa > Mollusca > Gastropoda > Stylommatophora > Helicidae > Cepaea > Cepaea hortensis. The sequence continues at coordinate 47,075,783 of OY992878.1, read as the reverse complement.
GCGTTGTCGTAAGCATTACGCCTGTCACGCTGGAGACCAGGGTTCCATTCCCAGCTGGGTATTTTTTATTTTTTTAAAATTTTTCACAAAATTATTAGGTGATATAATAGAAACTATTAAACATTACAAACTAAAATATTATATAGAAGTGAGAAACTCGAAGCTTGTGAACAAAGAGTGCTCTATAGATCTGCTGAAGCTGCCTGCCGGGGAGCACATCCCCCAGAGGCAGCGGAATGATCGCGTATCGAAATCGATGGATCCAATATATGTCTTTGTTTAATGTGAATTTTAATTGCCATATAAAATATTGCCCCTGAATCAGCAAAGTTTCATCGCTAAACTTGCTCGAATTGTGGTTGAAAAAGATTTTCTGCGAAGATGTGCCTTTGTGAAATGGAAACCCACGGGTCAAGGCGGCCACGCATATTGATTGCGCTACACTTTGTAACTCTCAAAACGTGCAACTTGAACTGTTAAAGTGAACACAATTTTAAAGATTAATAATAATTTATTTGTATACTTGTACTATTTTTTAATCATTCAACATGACGGAACATATTTTTGAAGTCAGTTTTCATATGACCGTTTGAGACAATCTCGCACGCACAGACATGCAAAGATCGCTAGTGAAGGTAATGGACACACAGGAGAGTGACAATATCGGGTGAGGAGCATGATAAATCGCAATTCGTCTCACCTTCACAAGAATGTTAATATCTTCACTTAGAAGTGACATACATGCATCATTGAGGTACCATTAAATTTTGATTTTCAAGGCCTATCTTCTGCGGTGGTCTCATGAGTAAATACTCAAATTTAAAATCATGATGGGGCTGTCTAATAATAGATGTCGTCTTCTTAGAAGTCTTAGAGTAGCATATATAGTCAATATTTAAAAATTGGGTTTTTACTTATGAAACAATCACAGTTGGATACCGCTTAATAAGACAAATCCAACAGTATCTCAGCGAAGATTGTACGTCAGTTCTAAGCAGAATTATTAAATATTTATTTGTCGTGATCAACAATCAGGAAGTGCACAAGAATCTACACCAATGTGTTAGTTCTTTTCGCGACCCGTAAATTGGGAGCTGAGAAATTCTTCCTTCTATTACTGTGGCTTGTTTAATTTTAAACGGACAACATAGTACCATATATCATTGCATCCGGGGTGGCGAGGCCTAACTTGACACATTATCTATTTTTTTTAAATAGGATGTACCGTGACCTAATTAACAATTACAAATGGCGGTCAATTGTTTATTATTCATTAAAAGTCTGTCACATTGCTAACAAACCTGGCAAGATGTATATTTTATTGTGTGTTTTGGTAACAGGAATGTAAAGGTCACATTCCTCTTTCGATAGAATGTTGAGAGGATTGAGAGGATCGACTTCATTTCACCGGGTTTTACCCCATTTGGCTGGGTCTCTTTCAGCACGGCGGTCTGCGAAAGCATCGCACAAAACACAAGCGTCTCTGAGTCTCCGACAAAAATGCACTCTACTTATAAGACTTTTCGATAGGATGTGTTGTGACCTAATTAATAGTTTAAAATAGCTGCCCATTTATATTAATTAAATGTCATATGAAATGTTTGTCGTTAGTGAAAGAACAATTCATGAAAATGTACTCACATTGTCTTGATGCACCCATTGCATTGCGACAGCTTTCTTTTGTTGATTAAATATCATGCATTAATGTAAGTTAAAAAGTTTGTAACTGCTGCATAAATTAAGCAGTCTCTTTCGCTAATAATTGATTTCTACTTCTGCTCAATAATTACACTGTTCTGTTCTGTATCTAAAAGTGAGCAATTAATAATTAAATACTAACTTTTCCTCCGAAGTCGGAGAGTGTCTGCCTGCACGGCAAGGAACCACCAGTCTGCACACCAATAAGTCATACATGGGACAACGGATACTCACGCAAACCTCAGGTCCTGTATGACATCACACTGATGTTGGACAACAGGATGTCTTCATCCGACATACAGGACTTCACGCTGGAGATCACAGCCAGCGAACACAAGCAAGCAAGCAAATACTAACTTTTAATAAAACCACAACTTATTTCACAGTATTTTATTTAAATATTTACATAATTATGTACTGATGCGCTGCTTAGAAAAAAAGTACTCCTTACACTACTTACAGGTTTACATATAGGTCTGAAAACTGGCTTTCAAAATTATTTTCAGTCATGTCAAATGCTGAAAAATTATACAAGTGCACAGATAAATTACTGCTACAAATGAAACTTGTATTCTGTTTAATTTTAGTAGTTAAATTGCCAGTTCTAATTATAAATAAATACAGGTCCTCTATAGTTTAGTACTATTGTAAGGGCGCAGCCATCTTGAATTTTGTGTTATGGCTGCCATATCTCATTTTCATGGTTGTGCTAAATGTGTTTTCCTGAATGCTAGCAAAAGCCAGCATTGTTGAAACTCTTCATATATTTGTAAAATTGTATGGAGAATTTAAAAATGCAACAAAAAGTCCAGGTTGGTTTAAAATACAGGAGTTATAAGACAAATTAGGTTACTGTTGGTAAATAAACTTCAAGACATCCAAGAGAAGACAGTTTCTCAATGGCAAATGCTTGAAGTGTTGCAGACGGACCACTACTGCAATTATTAGAGTTGTTTCCTGTGACGTCGTGCCACGTTGGTTTAGAATACATCGAATCAAACGAGACATGGCTAAAACCGAAAGTGACTAGAGGGTCGCTAAAAATCTCCTGGGAAAAAGATTTATGCCCCCCCCCCCCTCCCCCATACAAACCAAGTTCAGTAACTGACATTGCTACTTAGAGTGCTTTAGTATTAAGTCAATTGAATAACAGACAAGTTGGCCCATTCTTGGCTAAGACGTCATCACACATCCAGCTATATCAGCCAGATTTGTGAGATTGTCATACAGTATATTATTATTTTATTATATTATTGCCGGTCTCCCTGGCCAAGGAGTTAACAGCTTTCTCCGTAATCCCGAATACTCTCGTGGTTGACGTGAGCGCAAGAGAATTGGAAGCGGTTTGACTCGCGCCAGTGACTTAAGAGAGTATGGAGCCGGTCGCTCAGGAAGTCGTGGCGTGCTGATGAGCTTAATCTTAGCCTAGGAATCAACATACAGCTGAAAGATGCTGATGTTGACCGCAATATCCTGAAACAGGATGGAAACGCGGAAAAAAAAATTAAATTATTACTTTAAATAACCAACCATAGGCAGCTCCATGGCGAAGGGTGTTACTGACGCAGTTCGCAATCCCGCATACCCGCATTCGAAACACAGCTGCGGGCGATTTGTCAGCAGACTGCCTTGTGTTGGTTTTTTACGAAATGGTAAAGGTGCCAGTTGTTCAGAAAGCTATGGCAAACTACTGAACGTAAACTTGCCAAGAGATCACAACAGAAAAAAATGCTGGTGTTGACTGCGACATCCTGTAAAGGATATGCAACTAAATTTTTTTAACCAAGTTAAGTCATCTGTTTTGATGAAATTTCTATAAATATTCAAAACATGAAATATTTATGTTGGATAGAGCTTACAATATTAAATACATCACCTCATTCAGGTTTCTACATCAATTATAAACTGAGGTACTTCTGTGTTATGGAAACTCAAATGCTCCATGATCAGTATGTTAATTTTATATGAATATTGTTTTTCAGAAAGCTACATTGACTCTAAGGAGAAGCAAAGGACTTAAGTGTGAAGTGCTGCATTCACCACTCACTATGTCAGCGGACACAGTTCCATCAATAAAACGCCTTGATGAAGTTGTAGTCAACAGAATTGCAGCTGGGGAAGTCATTCAGAGACCAGCAAATGCTCTGAAGGAGATGATAGAAAACAGGTTGGTGGATTTCTATATAAACAAAGATACTTTGCTTTTCATTGAAGGCTGCTATGAAGTCATTTCTAACCTGATAACATATGTACCAAAGATTTCTTTGGGGAAGTAAAGATGGCTGGTGTCATATAGATCATGTTTGTATTCCATTCAGTCAATAAGATTGAGTCTCATTATATTTCTAGTATGTCTAATATACTTTAACAGTGTGTACATTTTACTTTTGTTTGTAGAAAAATATGAAGGAAAGAGGCATCAGCTAAAGAAGCAAAGCAAAAATATTAGAAAAAGTAATTGTTTAGTTTAATGTTTAGTATTGAAAACATTATGGAAAGAAATATGTCGCTTAAAGGTCGATAGGGTCGACTTCATTGCACCTGGGTTTTATCCCATATGGCTCAGCCTCTTTCCGCAGCGCAGAAAGTGTCGCATAAAGCACGAACACCGTAGCTCCAGCAACGATCCTCAGGAGTCTCCAAAAAAAATGCACTCATGAACTGAAGGACGGGGCCTGGAATCGAACCCACAACCTTCAGAGCCCGAGTCAGACGGCTTGACCACTTCGCCACAGAGACTCCCTGAAACCATTATGAAGATGGACACAGGACATTGCTGAGACCTTGGACATGAGGGTGCATGAGGCAGGGGGTCAAGAAATGTTTTGGATGACCATGATGAGAACAACTTTCTGCAAATACTCTTCTACATGATAATGTTTGAAACCCCAGCAAGACTTTAAGGTGGACACGTCTTAGAGGTATGACATCTACCTCTGACTTGAAAGGTATCAGTTCATATGCAATTGGAAGATAGTTTTACACAAAGAATCTGATATGCACAGCCCTTGATCATTAGCTGGTGGATCAGAACTGTAGCATTCTTGGTCATGGTTGAAAACATATTAAATTCCGTATGCGTGGTATGCACATTAAATTTCCTTCAATGGTTGCTAATCACAACGAGTAGATTGAATAGGCCAACTAATTAAAAACATTAGGAAAAACCTAGACTATGCTTCCATCTTGATATCCCTATGACTGACTTTTGAGTTATGGTTGATTTGATTGTTTAGATTAAACACTTGCTTGATTTTGATTTCAGTCTCGATGCAGGAGCAACAAATATACAAGTGACAGTTAACCAGGGTGGGCTGAAAATGTTGCAAATTCAAGACAATGGCTGTGGAATTAGGGTAGGCTAGAATATGGACAATATAATTGTATGTGTTGCTATTTATTTAATTAACGTCTATTTGATTAGTGACACCATATTAAAGAAATGTGGAGAAAATAGTGATCATTTATATGTCTTTCCATTGCAGTTTAATAGTGTCACTTGTCGTCCCTGGGGGGAAAGTGGAGTCAACAAGCACACCGTTAAATCCTCTTTTCTTTTTTTTTCAATTTGGGACTTCTGTAATACCTTTTTCTACATACCCCCCATTATGTAGAAGTAAATTCCTATCCACTGAGTTCTTAGACTTGAGGTTATTTATCTCTGCACCAGCGTAGTAAATTTCTATACACAGAGTTCATATTCTTGAGGTTAGTTATCTCTGCACAAGAGTAGTAAATTTCTATACACAGAGTTCATATTCTTGAGGTAATTTATCTCTGCACCCGAGAAGTGCCATTTCTTCTTCTCAAGGGTATGTCAGGTGACTTTCTGTGGAACCTGTCGAATATATATATATAACCAGGTGATATCAACCTGACTCAGACTAATATTTATGTGAGAGTAGGCCTCAGACTGTACAGAACGATACTCTGACATAAGACATATGAGTTCATTAAACTCCAGACGACTAGATAAAAGAAGGAAAAGCTAACGGCAAGGTCCAGACACCCAGTAGACAACCCTACCAGAATATCCTAGCATAGACCTATCATACCGAGTGCACTTACACATCACTCGCCTCAGCTTAAGTCCTGCCTCATCCTTCTTCTTCTGACACTCTATTCCTACGATCACACACGCAAGTTCACTATGCTAGATTACTCAGCTAAAGCACTATTACCTTATCACAACTATTGTAGTCCTGAATCGGAACACATATGCACATTAGTACAAATGTCCATTGCCTCTAAGCAACTCGGGACATCGTAATTCCTTTACTCATTATGACCACGAATAGATAAACACTTCTTGCTCGGTGGAATAGTTATTAGCACACTAAACAAAACATGCTTTTCAACCAATATATACTGCTTCGTTAAGACGTCACTTGCTTTTCTCCTCCCTACCAAATCACCCCCACTCTTCTTTTGATCTTTTGATCTTTGTCCAAAACCTTGTTAACAATATTCTTTGATAAAGACGATCTCCCGGTATATCGTTTTTTTCCCCGTCGCTGACAGGACTCCGCTCACCGTACATCAAAGATTTCCGACTCTGATCGGGAGCCCGAGCTTACACCAAACCAAATCGTAGCGAACTTGCTCGACGCTTTATGTCCTTTGAACCATTCGGTCAATGACTCTCACAACAACTGTTTCTGTCTTTTTGCTCATTCGGTCAATGACCCTCACAACGACTGTCTCCGTCCTCACTCATCAGGGCGATGGCCTCCAGTATTTTGTGACAAATAGTCTGGTAACACTAGATGTATTTGTCATATTAAGGGTTACAGGCAAGAGGGTAGACTTCATTGCACTGGGTTTCATCCATCTGGCTCGATCTCTATCTGCAGAAGGGCAAGCCACCTGCCGATAGCACCACAGGGAGCATAAACTCCATGGAATCGGTGATTACATCCAGAGGTCTCCGGGAAAATTGCATTCATAGTCTGAACAATGCAGTCCAAAATGAATCCGCGATCTTTACATCATGAGGCAGATGGTGTGAACATTTCATCACGGAGACCCCCTATGTCTGATGTGAGAAGAGTGAACATGTTGACTATGACATTTTGGTCTTTTTCTGTTTGTTGTAGAAAGAAGACATGGACATTGTGTGTGAGCGTTTCACTACCAGTAAGCTGCGACAGTTTGAGGATCTCAACACCATTAACACTTACGGCTTTCGAGGAGAAGCTCTTGCAAGCATAAGTCATGTCGCCCATGTCACAATTACCACAAGAACTTCATCATCAAAGTGTGCCTTTAGGTAAATTCTTCGTGAATTGAGAAACATTGTTTATTCTTAGTCATAATACTTTAGTTTTACTCTGTTATTTTTTACTATAGTGAAACTGTTATTTGGCTGTCCAAATCATCATCATCAAGTGCCTTGCTGACGGTGTGGGTGATTGTGTTTCTCAACATTTTGTGATCTTCATGTATTGATTTCCTTCCATGCCAAGAATTGTCTCTCGCTATCATCCTCTATCTCTCTTTCCACAAATCTTTCTGGTTGTCACAACATATTCCAGTTTTTGTCTTCTCATAAGGCTGTCAAAAATTATGACTTAATCTTTCTGATTTTTGGGGTAAGGTTTTGTCTTTGTGACTGAGCCTCCCTCAAAATGTTCAGATTACTCATAGTGGCTGTCCAAGGAATTATCAACAAAACACCTAGCTTATCTCATAATGGGATACTCCGGAGTTGTTTGGATTTATCATGATCACAGAAACAAAAAATTTTCTGTTCTATACAATAAGTAATAGCAAGAAAGCCAATACTCTTAAGATAGACATACCAGTAAAATTCCATATTTACTGTTCAAATGCAGGCACACATAATTCAAATAGTTTCCTTGCCTGGTGTTGACCCTTATCAGTCCTACCCAAAGTGTTCAAGGAAGGGCAGTTAGAGAAGCCATAAAGCACTTGTAACTTGTAAACAGACTGTCTGACTGCGAGACTAATGTGAAAGCACTTAACCTGTAAGAGAGAGTTTCAGTGGCTGGCTTGAAAAAAATATTACTTCGAGTGCCAGATTATGCAAGTCGTTAACTGGCGCAAGAATCAAAAGACTAATACTGTCAGATCTCCAGGGAAAGTTAACCCAGTCAACAAATGCCAGCAGAAGTCGGATGTTTCAGCCTGACGGTGCAAGAATGCAGCTCTGCTGTAAACAGGTACAACACAATCACGTCCGAAAAAACTCTCCGGATGAACGCAGAAGAAGAAGATATTGTCAGATCCTACTAAGAATCCATAGACAGTGAGACTTTTCAGCATGTCCAAAAAGACCATGCTCCAGTTCCCACACAGGCAACGATTGATTCATCAGTCGAGACAGAGAACCTGCAGTCAGTGAGACTTTCTGACTTGAGATCAAGCAGGGCAGAGTCTCATGCTGAGATTTGTCCGACAGTCAATCAATCAATCAATCATGTGCCATGCCGGAAAGCGTGGGCGGTCATGATTCGCCATTTCACTCGATCACCAGAGTCGTGGATCAGCTCAGTGTTCCTGTCTCGTCCATGCCATGTGGCCAAGCCATCCAGGTATTTTCCTCTCGGTCTTCCTCTTGGTCTGTTCCCTTCGATCTTGCCAGCTGTCACTAAGTTCTCCAGTCCATTTCTTCTCATAACATGTCCAAAAATTTTTGACTGTCTACGTCTAATTTCTCTAATCAATCTACGATTTTCATTTGTCTCTTGTAGTACTTGGTCATTGGTTTTTCTATCTGTCCATGGTATTCTTTGCATTTTCCTCAGAAACCACATTTCTGCAGCCATCAGATGTTTTTCAGCTTGACTGCACATTGTCCAAGTTTCACATCCATACAAAAGAACAGGCTCTATGTATCCCCTCAACACTCTTTTTCTCGTTTCAATTGACATCATTTTATTGGTCAGAATGTTTTTCATCTTGCTAAAGGCTACTTTCGCAATGGCGATTCTTGTTCTAATCTCTTCAAGGCATCTGCCATCAGATGTTATGACTGTTCCGAGATAATTGAACCGATTCACTTGTTGAAGAATATTCCCATTTACTTGTATATTACATCGTGGTGTTTCGTGCTTCCTAGTGACGACCATAACCTGTGTCTTCCTACAATTTAATTCCAACCCCAGCTGCTCACTGTGTACAACCACAGCGTCCGACAGTACCTTGTTTATAAGTTGCTTGTTTTCATATGTTATCACAAAGTATTTGTGAAAATAGGCTCATAATCCACCTCTTATCTTAAATTTAATACCATCATGAATTCACTTGATCAAATTTTTAACCCATCATCATCATACTATGAAAGTAAAGTATCATATCTATATTGAAAGAAAATAGATAATAATCAAGCTAGTGTAGTTATCAACTCATAGTTTGTCTTTTCTCAGTGTCTGCTTTGGTATTTTGTGTGTAATAAGTAATAAACAATAAAACCACAAACAATTTAACACAAACTGGGTGGGAGTTAACTTTTATTCAGTCAAGCAGTAGAAGCGTCACATGATAACTGTCTGTCTAGCTGCTTCAACCACATATACTATTAGATAGTTATTTTCCTTAATTCCAACTGCTTGTGATACTCTGTTGGGCCTATTTCCAAATAATGAGCCAATTTTGGGCTGTTTTTGGGGAGTTTTATCTATTATTTTCATTCAGACAGCACTGGGATCGCAGGAGGTAACTTAATCCTGCACTGTTTAAAACCACATCTCCGAAACTTCCAGGGATTTTTTTCACTTGCTGACTAATTGTCTAGAATTTGCAACCATGTGTTAGAACTAGTTTTATGTAGCATGAAAGAATTCTAACTTCCACTGACACGGGCTTCTTGCATAAAGGTTCTTCATTTAATCAATATTAACTAAAGATAAATACTGTGGTGTTTTCCCCTTGCCATCTGCCAGTTTATGTATGGTTGACTTTACTAGCCACAGTCTAAAAACAGACCCTGCATGGCAGCAGGGGAGAGGTTACGGGTGGCGCCTCTTACCCTAGGGTTCAAATCATGTTCATTCATTCAGCAGCATGTCCTTTGCAGAACCTCGCTCCCATAACAACCTTCCAGAAAACCTCTCGATCATAAGCAAGATGTCCCTCGTCTGATACACCCATCTGGAGATCATCCGCCACATCCTGCACCCATCTTCTCTTTGGCCTTCCTCTTCCTCTCTTCCCAGGTATATATACCCCCCCCCCCCCCCCCCCATTATTGTTCTCTCCAAACTTTCGTGACGTTTCAAGTGACCAAAATATTTCAATTTTCTTTGTTTTATCGTTTTTAATAGCCAACCTTCTTCAATATTCAGCTCTTGAAGTATTGATGCATTTGTTTTTTTATTTACCCAGGATATTCTTAGAACTCGTCTATAACATTTATATCAAAGACATTTATGCGCTGCGCAGCTTGTTTAGTAAGTGTCCAGGTCTCACAGGCGTATGTTGCAATGGGAAAGATGCATGCTCTTAAAAATCTAATTTTTGAAGTTCTGTCTGTCCCATTCCATAATTTATTCAGTTGTGTTAGTCTTTGAAGAGCAATTGATAGTCATCGTTTAATTTCTTTCATTGTGTCACCGTTGTTGGTAATCAATGACCCAAGATATTCAAAATTTTCCACCACCTCCAATTTTTCTTCATTAACATATATTTCTTTCTCCATAGTAGTTTTATCTGTATACATTATCTTTGTTTTTGCAATGTTAAGATATAAGTTGTGATTTTCACTATTCAGTTGGGTTGAGGCTATTAGGTTTTCTATACCAGTCTGTGTTGTGGATAGCAATACTGTATCATCAGCATACCGAATCTCTGGTGTGTCAAGACCACCGATTTTTAGGGCATCATATAGCTCCCTATTTATATCATCTCTGACATTTCTCATTATATTTTTGGCATACAGGTTAAACAAATAGGGGGACAGCACATGTCCTTGTCAAATCATGTGCACAGGGAAATATGGCTAATTCAGTTAAATTGAAATCAAAACAGTTGTACACATAACATTTCAGTCAGATTCCTGTTACTTTTCTCAAGCATGAACTACAATTCTTTTTTTTTTTTTTAAACAATATTAACTTAAAACAGTTAACTTATTTTCTTTATTGTTTAGGGGAACCTACTCTGATGGTAAATTAAAAGAGTCAGTGAAGCCAACTGCAGGAAATATAGGAACCCAAATCACAGTAAGTAGAATATTTATTTTGTAATTGTATTCTTGCATTTACAGGGATCCTGTGCTGTATTTTGTAAATATATATTCTTTCTTTCCCCCCCCCCCCCCCCCCCCAACCCACAGAGAGAGAGATAGTGAGAGAGAGAGAGTATTGCGTTTTGTTTTACTCATATTCTCTACATTCCAGTGAACCAAGGGCTACAGAAGGATTTCTGATTTCTGTTAGCTAGTTTCTAGCTTTTTCTTGAGTTATTCTGATTCTCTTTTACACTGGTTTTAAACTATAGTGCTGTTATAGAGTGGAAAAAATTAACTGGACTGTGAGAAAAAAAGTTCAATGTTACTGGAAGATGTAAAACAAAAGCATGCAAATGGAGGATAACATTGCTTGTGTGTGAGCAACATTAAGGGATGGACTAAGAAGCTAATGTGAGTGCACAATGAAGAGGCAGGACAGAGGTGTTGGAGACTCAGAGATTGCACTTGATTAATTGATTGAACACAGAATTTAACTCAGAGCAATACAAAAGTTAAGTCTGTCATTCCATCCATCATGTGCCATGCCGGTAAGCGTGGGCGGTCATGTTCTGCCATCTCACTCGATCAACAGAGTCGTGGATCAGTTCCGTGTTTTTGTCTCGACCATGCCACAAGGCCAAGCCATCCAGATACTTGTTTCTAGGTCTTCCCCTTGGTCTGTTCCCCTCGATCTTACCAGTTGTCACCAAGTTCTCCAAATCATTTCTTCTCATAACATGCCCAAAAAATTGTGACTGTCTACGTCTAATGTCTCTGATCAGTTTACGATCTTCATTTGTTTCTTGAAGGACTTGTTCATTGGTCTTTCTGGCTGTCCATGGTATTCTTTGCATTTTCCTCAGAAACCACATTTCTACAGCCATCAGATATTTTTCAGCCTGGCTGCTCATTGTCCAAGCTTCACATCCATATAAAAGTACAGGTTCTATGTAGCATCTCAACACTCTTTTTCTCGTTTCAATTGACATCTTTTTATTGGTCAGTATGTTTTTCATCTTGCTAAAGGCTACTTTTGCCATGGCGATTCTTGTTCTAATCTCTTCAAGGCATCTCCCATCAGATGTTATTACTGTTCCGAGGTAATTGTACCTATTCACTTGTTGAAGAGTATTCCCATTTACTTGTATATTACACTGTGGTATTTCGTTCTTCTTAGTGACGACCATAATCTGTGTCTTTTTACAATTTAATTCTAACCCTTGTTGTTCACTATGTGTAACAACCGCATCTACTAAATTTTGCAGGTCCTGTTCATTGTCTGCAATCAAGACTGTATCATCTGCATATCTAATGTTATTGATGCATCGTCCCCCAATGTTGATTCCTTCCATATTTTCAATATTTCTGAAAATATTTTCACTGTACAGGGAAAACAGATCTGGAGACATTACACATCCCTGTCTCACACCTCTCTTAATAGGCTGATATTGGCTTACTTCATTATCAACTCTTATGGCAGCTTGTTGTTTCCAATATATGTTTTTTACAAGTCTAAGGTCTTTCCCATCAATTTGTAGATCTTCAAGCATCCTTATCATGTTGACATGTCTCACTTTATCAAAAGCCTTTGTGTAGTCAATGAAGCAAAGGTGTAGATCTTTGTTTACTTCTATAGAACGTTCGATTACGGTTCTCAGTATATACACAGCATTTACTGTACCCTTGCCTACTACAAACCCACATTGTTCTTCTCCTATTTCAGGTTGTATTTTCCTCCTAACTCTTTGCATGATAATTCTTAGCAAAATCTTCGTGATGTGACTCATTATACTAATTGTTCGATGTTGATCACATTCCAAGGCTCCTGATTTCTTTGGGATTGCAATAAATACAGAATTACATAACTCATGAGGTATGTTTCCAGTATCATATATTGTATTAAGCAGACTGGTAACTTTATCTATTCCATATTCTTCTAAAGCATTAATCATTTCTGTTGTGACGCTGTCTGGACCGGGGGTTTTGCCAGATTTCATATGATTAAGAGCATTCTGAACCTCCATCTTCAAAATTGCTGGCCCTTCATTGTTATTTTGAACAATATATTGTTCGTCTCTGCTATCGTCATAAAGGTTTTTCACGTAATCTGACCATACATGTAAAATCTGATCTTTTTCTATTATGACTCTTCCATCTTTTGTCTTTAGGCAGCCTGCTGATGTACGTGTTCTTTGATTAGTAATCTCCTGAATTCTTTTGTGCATTAGTTTCGCATTTTTACTGTTGTGTTGTTTTTCAATTTCTCTGCAATTTTTCTCAAGCCATGTTTCTTTAGCCTCCTTACATAAGGTTCTGACTTTTCTGTGAATTTCTTCATATTTGGCAGGATTATTTTTGTTCTGTCTTCTTGTTTCCATTAGTTGTAAAATTTCTTCAGTCATCCATGTCTTACGGCCAACTTTCTTTACTTTTGGAATAGTTTTTTCTGCTGCACAACTGATTGAATTCTTCAGCATTTCCCATTGATCGATAAGTGAACACAACATGATTTTCTTGGCATGTGTAAAGAAGGTAGTTTGCCATTGCTTTCCTTCCCAGCAGTGACCATACTGGTCAGTGACCGTAGCCATTGTCTCCTCAAAAAAGGAGATCCTCTGCCTACCGTCGTGAAGGTGTAGACCATAACCTACAACTATCTGTCGGCTGCTCTACATCTTCATCCACCACCTGCACCCATGGCTTCACGTAACCCTGATCGGGGGGCTAAACGGGTACTCCACCTTGCCCAAGGGTGTCCCGTAGGCTAGCGGAGGGAAGGAGGCGCCTTACTTCTCCTTTGATAGGGGATACCCCTACCCCGCTACCCTGTCATAGTCTGTCATTGCTTGGTCATAATTAGGTCATTGTGACAAATTAGATGATTGACAGAGGACCTAGTTTGTAGTGTTCTCTGGAGATATATCTTGAATAATAAATAACAAGATAAAGGATATGATTTAGCACGTTTTGTCTAGAGGTAACTCAAATGAGCTAATCATTCCCGCAATAGCTTTTTTGGAGAACCACTTTTCTTTGGCTCAAACCCCCACTGTGAGACTACCATGTATCTACACAGAAATTTATAAAAGAAGTAAAATAGTTCACCCAAGACCAAAAGAAGATCTGAACTATTAGCGCCTGTACAACTGAGGATCCCTCTCACTCAACATAATGTTGCCAGTCCGTCACATTAGATCTTCGTTAATTATTTTGTCAGTATGACCTATATCAGTTTTGTCCAATTTTCTAGGACTGTAGGATTCAGGGTTTGTAGACAAACTCAACAATAACTGTACATTACATCTGTTGAACAAGACATCTACATGACAGGTTCTTGACAAGAGTGGGGCATACATTTACATAGAATTGTTTACACCACAATTGTACAAGACATACATCATGAGATACTTGACAACATCTATACAGGACTTTTCACAATATGTATAATCAACCACAGCACTTAAGACAGTCACCAGAGACAACACTTGACAGCAACTGTACAAGAAATTCACTGGGGACATGTACTTAAAACACTGATTCATTAATTACACAATTTATTGAGTTGATGGTGAGTTGAGTGATGACCATTGTTTCATCCCCTGGCATGTCAACACCTCAATAATTACATTGAAAATGCATAAAATATGTCACACATGCATGTAGAGAAACAAGATACACCACCTCCCCTTTTACTCCACCACCCAATAACTAACTCTCCTCCTCCTCTCTAATATCTATCTACACCATTCCGTTACAGTATCTGTATCTATTATCATTTCCTGACTCTTGGGAATTTAGGAAATCCTATCCATGGGCAACTCAAGGAAGAAACTACTGTTCTGTGTCTGTTGAATCCTTTTATCATCAGCATTGATGTTGGACAAGCTCCAGTTAGCAGCTTCCCCAGAATAAGCTTCATGGCAGATTCATTCCTCTTGAAGACAAGATTTGGTATGATGATATGGTACTGCATCTCATGGTTGATCAGGCTGTCAGTGAAGGCTGTCACTGGGTACTTCAATAATGACATACATAATGTCCCATACATTGCAGCTACTCACTTAGCCAGATCAACTTCCCTACTGTTCAATCACATTCTTCAAGAATCACTGTGTGAGCATCAGGCTGGATATTTTCTAAGTTTAGTCTTAGATAAACAAACACTCCCAAGTTACCCCACAGTTTTCTATGAATGTAATTCATACTACTAGACTTGCTGTTAGTCTCAGTTGCCATTTGACTGACTCAAAGATCACTGTCCAGTTCACCACATTGGTAGTGCTTCAGATTGTGTTTTGCTCCCATTTGTGCATTCAGCTGTTCGAGAGCTGAGAAACTCTTCTTGAGATTCCTACATTTTGATAGGGAGTCACTTCTGGATCTAGGACTTCTGGTTAGAGGTCCCAGATGATATATGGAAGGCCTCTCCACCATACTGTTCTCTGTCGATATACAAAATGGCACAACATCTCTTTACATATGTTAAAAGATAATGTTATTATACATCAACAGACACAGATTGGGGATGGGGAGGTTAAGGATGGGTGTGGTCCAAACACACCTCTCTTGGTTGACAATGTAGTGAATTTCACTGTGATGTACTGTGGGTGATATTTTATTATTCACCTTTATCTGTGGTAATCACAAGCCTATATGTGGAGACAGAGGTAGCTTACACAATTACAAGTATTTTGAAGCAAGCATTGTGACATAGCAACATGGGACAGGCATTGTGAAGGGAAATGGAAAATATTGCAATATGCAATAGGTATTAACTAATGGCATTTACCAAATTAGCAGCCCAAACATCACTTCCAATGACTGTCATGTTGGTGCATGAATGTCCTATTCCATATACACTTACACAGCAATGCCAGACCTCACCCCTTTTCTCAGACAGACCTGGCTCACAGGTACATCATCTTCATCATCATCATGTGCTGTTTCCCCACTGAGTAATGTTCATGTCTACTACAGTCGGTAACAGAAGCTCAATTGCATAGGCAATTGGTTTCATATGCACCAAAGCACATATGTGAAAAACATGTTTAGTCCTTGTAAATTTGCATGAGCCATACATTATATTCAGCCAACTAAGACACAGGTTCACACACCTATGGTCCTTCTAGGAACTAGTTTATATGAACCAACCAACAGTAGAGGTACCAGTGTAATACTGCAGAGAGAAATGGTATTCTCGTGAGCTTAATTTTGCCACCAGGTATCACATGAACTTAGCAATTCTGGCGTGCCATCACCGTCCTGTTTACATATGGATAGTTGAAGCGTCTTTCTTTCTACTAGATGTGAGTGGCTATTTATTAAATCACCAACTCACTCACTCCAACAGTTTCAGCTTTTTACAAAGGAACTTGTACATGTTTCATCACTCATTCCAATTCAGACTGCCATATGTTAACTCGCGAGAGCAAAGGTACTGTTGATTTAAGAATGAGTCATCCTAGGCATGAAGAATGCACAAGGGGTTTGGGTTTGCGAATTTGCATTGAGTGTACTATACATTCATCAAGCATACGCAACCAGTCACAACAAGGGATTGATATGCACTTGGAGTATACAGCGTGAAAGACGTGTCAAAGTTTGCAGAAGCAGTGTTCAGAATACAAGCGCACAGAAGTTAGGTTTTCCACTTTCACATTTTATTCACAAAATACTCATACATTCTTCTCTTTCGTTCACTAGGCATAAATACAACATTTAAGTATGTTTTAATATGGTACCTGGTATCCAGAGAACAATATATTATTGAATCTTTAAGGGCATTGTTGGGTCATCACATCACAAACTAGCGACCGCTCCTGGTGAAATCACCGCTCAAACTAATTAGATTTTAAAATATGGCCCAGGAATAGCGTGGGCTCATTACTCATTAACCAATGAAAAACAAGCGCATACCTCTGCCCTCCCCCAACTCGTTCCAGAACATTCGATCTAAGAATAGCCCTTATATTTGGGATGGTCCCCGTTAAGACTATGTATCGGGCTGGGAATGGGGAGTTCTGATCCATCATGCTACAGTCATGAAGGCCCATTTAAGACGGTAAAATCTTAATTGATTTAGAAAGAGGTCCCAGACATGGCACACAAACATATACAGTGTTAAGGATGGCAGCAGCATATCAGGTTATGATTAGGAAGCTTGATAACAATCTTCATGACCTATACATTTGTATCTGTTAAATTGTAAATATTTGAAACCACCAAAATTAATTTTTTTGATTACTTTGGTTCAGTATTTTCATAATTAGTTATTGTTGTGTGGTATATGAATAATAACAGGTCATTTTAGACATATAAAGCTTGTTCATTTTGGTAATGTGTATCTGATACTTACTATATACTTTTGTATGATTTAGAGATTACACAGTGTAGAATAATTATTGATAGCTTAGCTGTTGTGATTTATACATAAAGGATGTTTTATTTCCTCTTGATTATCACTTGCTTTCCACATCATTAGATATAAAGAAATAATGAGAGGCCTGTTTTTCACACCTTGACACCAACCCCATGTACCCAATGCACGTCAAGATGTGTAATGACTGATCAGTACTAGATGAGTGATGTGGTCAATATCTGGTCACCTTCACTTCCCAGTACACATGTTAGTCTAGGTAGACCTGGCAGCCAACCCAGGTCAGTTTACAAACTTTGCCTCATTGGGGATTCAAACATAAGACCACCAGATGTCAGGCAAGCATGCTTCTGGAAGCACCATAGATTTGTGTATCAAGGTGTTATTTTGTTTGTGTTATACTAAATTAATCACCATAGCCTAATAAACATTAAAAGTTTTAGACCTTTCACCGTGTTTTAAAAGTATATGGATTGGTGGTGATTTGCATAATGTGAATTGCTTCTTATTTTAGGTAGAGGATTTGTTTTACAATGTACCAACCAGGCGCAAAGCACTCCGCAGTCCAGCAGATGAGCATTCCAAAGTTGTAGATGTTGTCAGCAAGTATGCATGTATATGTCTGTATATTTGTTTGTATATGGCTTTGTTTTTTAAAATGTCATCCCACTGTATAAAACATTTGTAAATACCATTGGAAACATGTTACGCTTGAGCACAGGCAAATTAATTTGTTTTGTAATATCCACTGCTTTTTAAAAGATTGTTTTACAGTTTAAACAAATTATAGAAAACTAGCAGTTTCCATTTACATGACTGACACAACAAAGTTACACGTTGATATGATAATGAAATGCTGATATCTATGGAATATTGACATTAAGACTAAAGAGTTGATAGTGAAAAGCTTAAACTCAAACTTTACTACATAATATTTTTGTTTCCTTTTAACTGGAACTTTACTACATTATATTTTTGTTTCCTTTTAACTGGAACTTTACTACATTATATTTTTGGTTCCTTTTCCAGATATGCTATACATAATAACAAAGTTGGTTTCACTCTGAAAAAGGTATGTGGTGATTTTTTTTCATTTTTAGTCATTTCTTAAATGCTTACATTTCCTAACATTATTTTATGTATACTTTGGAGTCATGGCAGTGTTTTG
This sequence comes from Cepaea hortensis, assembly GCA_963921405.1. Lineage (NCBI taxonomy): Eukaryota > Metazoa > Mollusca > Gastropoda > Stylommatophora > Helicidae > Cepaea > Cepaea hortensis. The sequence goes on along the minus strand of OY992878.1, from coordinate 47,057,351 downwards.
TGTGCAGTCACTTGCTGCCAAAGTTTTAATTTCCCTTGAGGTGGGATTTTTTTCCTGAACACATGAATCCAGGATTAACAAAGTCTCATCAAATGGGTACCAGTATATTTCTTGGAGATAAGGCTTCCAGCATGATAAAAGTAATGTTCTCCTTTCCCCACCTTGAGGGCTATTGGGTAGTTGTACAAAAAGCAAAGGATTTTTTACTTGCCTCAAGGCACACTGGGTACTTGGTGCTAGACCCATATTTTTATAGACCCATCGGCACTGATCACATTTCCTAGTATGCATTTTAGGCTGGGTCGACATAGGAGCCCAAGTCAGTGTTTTTAATGTGCCTGGATGTGGATTTGAACAAATGACCATTAGGTTGGCAGGCAAGCGTGCTAGCCTGTGCATAACTGCAGCTGCCTGCCGGTGTGATGGTGATCACGTTATCCATTAAGTAATGTTTTGTCAAGAAAATATTACAAGACTGACCTTTGAAGTCACAGTGAAACAGGTAAATATAGCAATGTTTTGAAAACCTCTCTGTATCTGTATTCAAGCTCTCTCAAGCTTTATTACAATCACAGCAAGTCAAATGGTTTGGCCATGCAAGTAGGTTACCAACTAACAGTAAACCACAACAAGCAATGATGTACAGACCAGAGGGAAGCAGAGGAAGAGACCGACCACGTAAACGATGGATGCAGGGAATAACAGAGTCCATGGGAATATCGATTCATGAAGTCCATGAGCGGGCACTGTCCTGCTTTTTATACTTCACTTTGACACTACAAGGTACAAGAGGAACATGATGAGATGAGATGAGATGAAGAACCTGAAGGTGGTAGCAGAGGTTTCTACATTGTTGCTATTTTGACTTGTTTTATTGTAACTTCATACGCCAGCATTATGCTTTTTTTTTTTTTTAAACAAAAAAACAAAAACAAAAAAACACACACACACACACACACACACACCCACACACACACACACACACAGATAGAAAGAGAGAAAGAGAGAGAGAGATATGCATGTTGAGAGGCTATATTTTAGCAAATACAGAGCTTTCATTAACGAGAAGATATGGGACTAACTCAATATCCCCAGGATTCTGTAATGGCATGGAAACTATGTCCTTTACCTGTTGTCATCCAGTGACTGGTCCTATGCAGAACTCTACCTCAATAAGTTTATAGAAATGATATCTATCACATTGTCAGGTCTTAGTCATATATGATTGAGCTACCTTATGACAGTAGTCAGTACTACCTGCTTTCTGTTAGTGCCGAATATTGAGCGGCGATCACCATACCCGACACTCCACATTGAGCCAACGTCTTCGGGCAGAGGAGTGAAATTGGGAGGGTACAAAGCCTTATCCTGGTGTGAGGAAATGCAACTTCAAGACTAAATGTCATGGCAGGGCAGACCAGGCTGTAAGCCTTGGTCAGCAACTGGTCTAGGATGGAAGCTCCGACAGGCAGACAATTAGAGAATTGCTTTGCTGGTCCGGCAGCTTCTGCAGCTTGTTTTGTTCCAGACGTGTTGGTTTTACCTTTCTTCTGGAGTAAACTAGACTGGCCAAGAGAGGGATCATGCTGTATTGGCAACACATTGGTTATAATTCAGTCCAAGCTTTGTATTATGGAGAAGTATAACTCCATTTTAAGACCTCAAGGTGCCAGTCAGTCAGTCATATCTGTCATAAGCCATATGTCCTATTGCTGTTGTGTGTCAGTTATATATATCTTGAATCTATCTATATTGTGGTCTTCCTATTCTCCGTCTACCCTGTACACTTCCATCCGCAGTTATCTTTTCTTGTCGTTCATGTCTTTTTTTGCATGTCCAGAATATTTCATTTTCTTTATGTTTGTTTATCTTCATAACCAGTCTTCTTCGATATTGAGTTCTTGTTGAATAGATCTGTTTGTCCTTTTTTGTCCAATAAATTTGTCATACTCTGTCCTTTTTCTTACCATTTTAAAATCCTATAATCGTGCTTTCAGCAAGGAGAAAGTATGACCGATGTACGCACACCACCAGATTCAACATGTGTGGACAATATTCGAGCTATATATGGTGTGGCAGTCAGCAGGTAAGCTCATTCATAGAATAATCAGCACACACTGAATCCCACAGATTTCTTTCTGTTGCCACTTTTCTCTACAATTTTATCACTTTTGTTTTAACGACACATGAATACTGAATTTAAAGCATGTAACTATACATTTATACTTATAAGTATAAAATAAATCAAACAAGGGGAGCTGGTAAAGAGTGCCATGCAGGAAGCCAAAGAAGAATAATCATCCAACACAGAATTGGTTTGTCAGTCAACACACTCCCTTGAGGGCTGACCGTGAAATCTTTGACCGTTCTAACTTGACCAGCTGGGATGTGGACTGTACCACAACAGTGAGAGTCCCCCAGGATGGCTAACCTGATTAAAAAACGCCTGCTAATGTCAGATGTGTTGGCCTAAGGGTTTTGGCCCAAGGGTGCATAGCGACACACACTGCAATTACGTCTGAAAAAACACTCCGGATGAACGCAGAAGAAGAAGAAGAAGAAGCAGAAGAAGAAGAAGAAGAAGAAGAAGAAGAAGAAAACACACAGAGAAGGAGACCCTGAGGAGGGGATCTGAACACTTATGGACTAATACTCACAATAGTTTGATGTGCAATGAGGACATTGTTGACTAACTAACAAGCTATCTTATAATACTTCGAGGTCCCAGAAAAAGTATTTTTGTATCAACACTACTCTTGTGAGAGCTGTGGTTTCCAAGCATTGTGAAACTTGCGCTCTGTTGCCTCCTAGGAGACATTCCTAGTGATCCCACACATAGAAACACCTTTTACTTGGTATTGTGTGTCTGCAAATTCAAAACCTCTTCACCTCCTGAATCTGTGGGGTGGGTTGGGGGTTGTATCATTCCATTTCCGAGCCAGTGTAGTAGTGCAATTACTATCTGGGTTCAAGCAAAGGTGGCACACCCTACAGCTTTGGTCATACCATACTGCTTCTGTCGCACCCTACTGCTTCTTTCACATCCTACTGCTTCTTTCCCACCCCACTGCTTTGGTCACAAATTAAATAGTGCTTATTTTTTTACGTCAGCTAATTCTGCACTTTCTTCATTGCTCTAAGTCTGAAATTGCTCTTTGTAGTAAGGATATATTTTTAACTGCTGGACTCAAACTGCACAATGATAATGCAGTTGAAGACTAAAAGTTTTTGCACTTTTGGTTCAAATAATCTGTTTTTCTTGTTCAAACAAGACCCCCAAAAATATGTTTCTTTCATGCTTTGACTTGTGTAACATATTATTACCAATTTTAGTTGTCCATTGGCTATTAGCACTCTAATGTTTAAAACTAAATACATTTATTTAAAAGTTTGCCAGTGGTAGTATGTCAAGTCACAATAATGTGTAAAATTATCCTGCCAGTAATTTTTTTGGTGGAAAATTTAAAATATCCTTGGTCATTAATTACCAACAATGGTGACACAATAAAAGAAATTAGAAGACGAATATGTATTGCTCTTCAAAAACTAAAACAACTGAATAAATTGTGGAGTGGGACAGATAAAACTAAACATTTTAGTTTTTCAGAGCATGCATCTTTTCCATTGCAACATAAGCCTGTGAGACCTGGACACTTACTAAATAAGCTGAACAGCGCATCCATGCCTTTGAATATAAATGCTATAGACAGGTTCTAAGAATATCTTGGATACAGAAAAGAACAAATGCATCCAAGCGGCAAGAGCTGAATATTGAAGAAGGTTGGCTACTAAAGACGATAAAACAAAGAAAATTGAAATATTTTGATCACTTGAAACGTCATGAAAGTTTGGAGAGAACAGAATTGGAGGAGTATATGCCTGGGAAGAGAGGAAGGGATAGGCCAAAGAGAAGATGGGTGCAGAATGTCACAGATGATCTCCAGATGGATGTATCGGACGCGGGTTATCTAGCTTATGACCGAGAAGTTTTCTGGTAGGTTGTTATGGGAGCGAAGTTCTGCAAGACATGCTACTGAATGAATGAATAATTTTTTTTTAGTTTGGGCAGGACATCAGACATACAGTACTATTGTCTGAAAATTACCTCCAATGGTTTTAAAAAAAAAAACAATCAGTTTCATTAATTGGGCACTTACAAGACAGATGCACTGGAAATACTTTATTGACGATTGAATATGGTCATTTTATATTTTTCCAAAATTGTTTTATATCTGTCTTCTATGTTTTTATGGCTTGTATGTGTAGCTGTATGTTTTTATAGGTTTATACAAATATGTGTTTTATATTGCACTTTATTTCCAACAGAGAATTAATAGAAGTAAAACATGAAGACAACAAGCTTGGTTTCTCAATGTTGGCTTTTGTCAGTAATGCAAATTACTCTGTGAAGAAATCAACATTTTTGCTTTTCATCAATCGTAAGTTATGCATATAGTTTTTTATGTGTGCAATGGTAACTTCTTTTATTTTGATAAGTAATTTGGAATTGAATATTTTCAATTCAATTTGTGAAAAGCAAAATGGACAAAAGTTGCATGTTTAATAGGTTTGCATGTCTTGTATTAAAAACCCTTTGCAAGATCATTCAGTTGTCTGTTTCATATTTCATTGTTTTAGGGTAAATTTTTAAAGAGTTATTCTAATTTATTTCTTGTTCTTTCATGCATAACTATTTTTTTTCTTCATTTTAATGTATTAAACAATTTCTTACTTCTAGCTTTTCAGTTTTGCCATAAGATTAGTCCTCTCTTCAAGTTTTCAGTCCTCTTATAATGTTTTTTCCTGATAACTCCATATATGAAGTTTAATTGAAGAGGAGAGCAAGTGCACCTAATATTTATTCTCTGCCATCTAACAGTCCAATAATCTTTTACAGACAGACTTGTAGATTCTACAAGCATACGAAAAGCTTTGGACACAGTGTACCAGTCCTATCTTCCTAAAGGTACTCACCCATTTATCTATTTAAGGTAAGTTTATCTCACTTCCCTAAGAGCTTTATTTTCTTAAGGGATTTAACACAGCTGAAGCAGTATATTATATGTTAACATCTGGAGAGAATAACAATGCATTAAAAATTAGAATTGTCAAATGTTATGTATATTCAACACTATTATATGGCGTGGAAGCCTGGTCAGTGAACAAGCAATTAGAAAGTCGAGTAGAGGCCATGGAGCTCTGGATCTACAGTATGAATTGGAAACAAATAGGTATATTAAGCTCCTGCGAGAAGAAACGTAATAAACACAAACACGTTGCACATACCTTACAAGGAGATCCATCGTATACCGGAATACAGGTGAAAAGCCAAAATCAGAAGTAATCAATAAATATATAAAATGAATAATAAAATAAAATACACACAAAAGCGTACACTATGACACACAGGATGGCCGACGTTTCGATTCTCAGAATCTTTGTCAAGGACAGGACAACACAGATAGATAAACAACGAAATACAAAACAAACAAAAAGCAAAAAGCACCACTTCACTGTTTCCATGCGGGAGCAGAAAAAGGGATCTACAGTAGAATGTCATATTCCATAAAAACAAAAACAAATAAATACAGAGGTTCTAGAAAAAACTGGGATTGAAAGAGATTTGATAAAAGAAATAATAAAGAAGCAATTGAAATATTTCGGCCATGTTAAAATACATAACACTTTTATAAAAACAATACTGGAGGGTAACGTTGAAGGCAAGGGAAGACAATGATACAAGTAGGAAGATGACAATGATACAAGTAGGAAGATAACATTAAGAGATGGACGAACAGCAATCAGACAGAATGTACAATCAAGGCGAGAGACAGACAGTGTTGGAGATTCATTGCAGCCAACCTTCAATGTGGAGATGGCAGCTGATTGATTGATTAGTTATTAGTGTGCTTACTAGAATGTATTTTTTATGTTTGTTTTATTTTTAAGTAGACATAACTATTATGATTTTATAGATTCTGGCAAGGTCAGTAGTATGTGTACATTTTGTTTTATTACATGATCTTCAGTTTGCATTTTTATAGTCACTAAGTGATAGAAAACCTAGCCAGATATTTTTGTGAAAAACCGTGTCCCATTACATAAGGCAAAACTGTAAGGTATATTGGGCATATGGTGCTAGTCTCATATCTTTATAAACCAATCAGCACTCGGAGGGTGTTGGTATCACACTGGCCGCCATTTATTAATAACACCACACACCCAATCCACAGAAACACTAAGACAGTTTAAGTTTAATTTCTTCTGACTTCATAATATAAAGTTTCCCTGCCGTAATCCTGCACACTGCATTAGAAATACAGCTGCGGGCAATTTGGGAGCAGGCTGCCTTGCGTTGGGTTCTCTTACAAAAGTATGAGTGCTGGTCATTCAGAAAGTAATGGCAAACTACTGAACATAAACATGCCAAGAAATCATGAACAGCCAAAAACTGCTGGGGTTGACTGCATAGTCCTGTAAATGATATGCAACTGACTAACTGTTGTAACTAATTTTCTAGCTTGGAAATCTCCCCACAAAATGTTGATGTGAATGTCCACCCTACCAAGCATGAAGTTCACTTCCTGCATGAAGATGCTATTATATCCTCAATACAAGCGGCAGTGGAAGCCAAGCTGCTGGGGTCTAACTCATCTAGGACTTTTTTCACTCAGGTACCATGTTTCATGTGGAAGCAAATATTGTTTTTTAAATTTCTATTTTAATAAAATTGTATCTGCTTTGTTCAGCCTAATGCTTTATGGCTACAACTGTAGGATATAGAAACGTACTGTGCTGAGAGAGAACACCACAGACAGATTAAAAAGAGTAATAACACTTGCTGTGGAAGAAACCAACTCACAAAAAGAATAGGCTTCTTGCATCAGAAGTAGACAATACTCTGTGAGAAGGGGACAATTGAGACGATTTTCCAAGGAGAAGGAGAAAACTAGAATATGTTATGACAACAGGACAATTGGATAAGAAAACCTAAAGAAAAGACACTTAATTGCTTAAAAAAAAGGCAAGGAAAAACATGAGTATCAAGATTTAATGGTATATGAGATAGGAGACTATACAGTCATATCGACTGATGCTATGAGGCACCGACCATAAGAAGAAGAATTGGAGCATTGTATTTGTTTGAGATATAATTTTGTAATGTATTTCAGCCTTACTATTACTGTGTAAAGTATGCATAAAATTTGGTGGAACTGCGGTAAAGCTGTGAAAGTTTAAACAATATATAATGACACAAAGTAGTGCAGCTTTACATAACAGAGTTACGACACATACAGAACGTTGCGGCGGTTAGCCTTCATCAGCAAACAAACACATTCACAAACACAACATACAGTCAAGGAGAATTCCTGTGACTACATTAGAAGGTGATGACAGGGCGAGAGGAACAAATGCATAGAAAAATGGAAGCAATGAAGAGAAAATGAGAATTGACAAAATGTTAATTGAAAAGAATGTTAGTCGAAGAAAATGTTTAATAGAAAAACTGTTTCTAGAGAAGAAAAAAACTGTATACTCACCTCACGTACGGACCTGTGAATGTCTACGGAAAACTCGGGTGTATTAGTATAACGGTGCTGGATGTTACGGTACAGTGAGCACATAGAAAGAAGGGGGCGGGGTAGGAGGCGTGTAAAATTGACCACGACCCCATTGTGTTGTTGGTCTGGGTGGACTGGTGTGCAGGAACACGTGTACTTACATAGACACACTTCAACAGACAAAATGCTAGTGTATGTGGACATGCAAGAAGATAGAGAGAGAGGGAGAGAGAGAGAGAGAGAGAGAGAGAGAGCGAGAGAGACAGACAGAGAGAGACAGAGAGAGACAAAGAGAGGAAAAGTGCCTGCGACCTACCACATGGGGTATATTGTAACCTACGAAATAGTCAGTATGGTTGCTAGTCATACAACGCGCTTCAGGAGCCCCTCGCCCAGTCCTAGAGTTGTTGGGGTTGTGTAAGTTCCAACCACTGGCAATACACGTGAAGAAGGTATGCACAGAGAAGCCAGATGTAAGAGGAGAGAGAGAGGGAGAGAGAGAGTGAGAGAGAGAGCACGAAAGGGGGGAGAGAGGGGGAGAGAGAGGGAGAAGAGAGAGGGGGAGAGGGAGGGAGAGAGAGAAGGAGAGAGAGAGAGGGAGAGAGAGAGAAAGGGAGAGAGAGAGGGGGAGAGGAAGAGAGAGGGAGAGAGAGAGGGGGGAGAGAGAGGGAGGGAGGGTGAGAGCGAGAGATGGGGAGGGCAAGAGAGAGATCAAGGGAGGGAGAGAGAGCGTGAGAGAGAGCAAGAGAGAGGGAGTGAGAGAGGAGGAGAGAGAGCGAGAGAGGGGAGAGCGAGAGAGAGAGAGGGAGAGAGCGAGAGGGTGAAAGAGAGAGAGGGAGAGAGAGAGAGAAAGAGAGAGAGAGAGAGAGAAAGGGAGAGAGAGAGAGAGGAAAAGTGCCTGTGATATACCACATGAGGCGTGTGGGGCGCGTCGGTCTACGTGTACGACGTTTCCCTCGTACTGTCCCCTATGAAATAGTCAGTATGGTTGATTGTACGAGCGGCTCCTGAAGTGTGCTTTGTAACAATCAACCATACTGACTATTTCATAGGGGACAGTACGAGGGAAACGTCGTACGTGTAGACTGACACGCCCCACATGCCTCATGTGGTATATCACAGGCACTTCTTCTCTCTCTCTCTCTCTCTCTCTATCTCTCTCTCTCTCTCTTTCTCTCTCTCTCTCCTTACATCTTGCTTCTCTGTGCCCACCCACTTCACTTGTATTACCAGTGGTTATATCTCACACAGCCCTAACAACTCAAACACTGGGCGAGAGGCTCCTGAAGTGTACTGTGCAATAATCAACCATACTGACTATTTCATAGGATACAGTACGAGGGGAAACGTCGTACGTGTAGACTGACGCGCCCCACATGCCTCATGTGGTATATCACAGGCACTTTTCCTCTCTCTCTCTCTCTCTTTCTCTCTCTCTCTCTCTCTTTCTCTCTCTCTCTCCCTCTCTCTCTTTCACCCTCTCGCTCTCTCCCTCTCTCTCTCTCGCTCTCCCCTCTCTCGCTCTCTCTCCTCCTCTCTCACTCCCTCTCTCTTGCTCTCTCTCTCCCTCTCTCACTCCCTCTCGCGCTCTCTCTCCCTCCCTTGATCTCTCTCTTGCCCTCCCCATCTCTCGCTCTCACCCTCCCTCCCTCTCTCCCTCCCTCTCTCTCTCCCTCTCTCTCTCCCTCTCTCTCCCCCCTCTCTCCCTCCCTCTCTCTCTCCCTCCCTCTCCCTCTCTCTCTTCCTCTCCCCCCCTCTCTCTCCCTTTCTCTCTCTCTCCCTCTCTCCCTCTCTCTCTCTCCTTCTCTCTCTCCCTCCCTCTCCCCCTCTCTCTTCTCCCTCTCTCTCCCTCTCTCTCCCCCTCTCTCCCCCCTTTCGCGCTCTCTCTCTCACTCTCTCTCTCCCTCTCTCTCTCCTCTTACATCTGGCTTCTCTGTGCATACCTTCTTCACGTGCATTGCCAGTGGTTGGAACTTACACAACCCCAACAACTCTAGGACTGGGCGAGGGGCTCCTGAAGCGCGTTGTATGACTAGCAACCATACTGACTATTTCGTAGGTTACAATATACCCCATGTGGTAGGTCGCAGGCACTTTTCCTCTCTTTGTCTCTCTCTGTCTCTCTCTGTCTGTCTCTCTCGCTCTCTCTCTCTCTCTCTCTCTCTCTCTCTCTCTCTCTCTCTCTCTCTCTCTCCCTCTCTCTCTATCTTCTTGCATGTCCACATACACTAGCATTTTGTCTGTTGAAGTGTGTCTATGTAAGTACACGTGTTCCTGCACACCAGTCCACCCAGACCAACAACACAATGGGGTCGTGGTCAATTTTACACGCCTCCTACCCCGCCCCCTTCTTTCTATGTGCTCACTGTACCGTAACATCCAGCACCGTTATACTAATACACCCGAGTTTTCCGTAGACATTCACAGGTCCGTACGTGAGGTGAGTATACAGTTTTTTTCTTCTCTAGAAACAGTTTTTCTATTAAACATTTTCTTCGACTAACATTCTTTTCAATTAACATTTTGTCAATTCTCATTTTCTCTTCATTGCTTCCATTTTTCTATGCATTTGTTCCTCTCGCCCTGTCATCACCTTCTAATGTAGTCACAGGAATTCTCCTTGACTGTATGTTGTGTTTGTGAATGTGTTTGTTTGCTGATGAAGGCTAACCGCCGCAACGTTCTGTATGTGTCGTAACTCTGTTATGTAAAGCTGCACTACTTTGTGTCATTATATATTGTTTATTACTGTGTAATTAAATTTGTGTACGTGAGAGCTTTGTAGTGTTTTTTTTTAAGTTATACTGTGATACTAATTGTTTTGCATTTGTTGCCCATAATGTTGGAGAATGAGAAATGCTCTTATGGCTTTAATTCAAATAATGAAAATTCCCAAATACACCAAGAAAACATGCAACTCACAGGAATGTGACATATGTAATTCATTCAACAAAATATACTCCAGATTGAATGGAAATCTCTGCACTCTAGCACAGCAGAGCACTCATTTGTTCTGACTGCTGGAAATTGCTGTTAAAGGTAGAGGTCACAGATCAACCAAGTTGGTGTGGAAGGTCACGAGAAATCTTATCACATCTTCCTGAGAATAACTTAGTGGGCAGGTTATACACCTGAAAAGAAGGAGTGACATGGTCAAAAACTTCATACCAGTTTTCAGACTGAGCAACATGCCATGTCTTGATTTCTACCAGCAGTAAAGAAAGAGAAAATCAGAGTATGTGTAGTCTGTTTATATGCCGCACTGAACTGTTCATGAACATGCTTGAGCAATGACATTTTGTGGTTTAAGAATATTTTCAGGCTTTACATTTTGAAAACTGAAAAATGCAGTGTCCTTTTCAAACTAGTTTAGTTTTAGACATGTCAGTGAAAAACAGCAACTTGTCTCAGAAACTGAAATACTTGGACCATATTAAACATCACCTTGGTTTAGACATCCAAATTACACCTTCGCAAAATCAACACCTGCGAAATGAGATGCCTGAGGAGAGACGCCAACTTAACAATCCGAGACCGAGTAAGAAATGCTACTATCAGACAGACTGTGAGATAAACCTTGTGCCATATTTATTGAAAGACAGAAGATCAAGTGGTTTGGCCATGTCGTTAGAATGCAACATCAGCATCTACCATCACTGGCCTTACATCAAAGATCATCTGCAACGAGACCACGAGGATGTCCAAGAAGAAAATGGATTGACGACATCAAAGACATTGTACAACCACACGGAATGACACTAACCAGTGCCGCCCACCGGGCGCTGGAGCGCAAATTATTTCTCCCCACGACGCTTGACAGCAGAAGTGGAAGATGATGATGATGGTTTAAACAGGACCGTAGTAGAATGCATGGTTCCTGGAAGAAAAAGCGGCTGTCAACCAATATAATAGTGGACAAAGGACATTAAAGATATCCTGGGCATAACAGTGTATGAGATGGGGGAACTGGAGATGGATTGAGAATCTTTCTGGTAGGTTGTGGCATGAACTGCACAGGTTTTGCTACATAATGTTGATGGTGTCTGTCATGCTGTCAGTTGTGCAGGCTTCTCTTGGTCTCTTATAACTAGTTCAGTTCAGTTCAGTTGCAGTTCCAACATCACAGCAACGAGTCGTCCCCATTATGCTCCGTTCCTGTGCCAGTGAATATCACATAAAATGTTCCTCACTGCCCCATGTGAAAAGTGGAAAAGACAGGTGTCTCGACAAACAAAAGCCCACTCAGACACACTGTGCATAATGTTGCCACTAGAATGTCACCACAAAAGTCCTCCACGAAACATTCATCCTTGATGGAGGTGGCAGTCACTTTCCCAACCAGATGTTCACCTACAAAGTCTCGATGTTTCTAGATGTTGGTGTTCCGTTCTAGATGTTTTCTAGCCAGGCACACCATTTTATCCGAAATGCAGTTCACACAACAAAACAACCTCGGACAGATGTAAAAACTTTCGCTGTACGTAATGACGTCGCCAGAATGCCAACACTAAAGTCCTCTATGAAACATGCAGTTCATCCCTGATGGAAGCGGCAGCTGGTATCCCAACCTGATGTTAGCCTACAAAGTCTCGATATTTCTAGATGTTGTTGTTTCATTTCTAGATGTTTTCTAGCCAGCTATGCCATTTTTTCTCCGAAATGTAGTTCACGCAACAAAACAACCTCAAACAGATGTAAAATCAAAAAACATGTAACTGGACATAATGCCGTTGCCAGAATGCCAACACATTAGTCCTCTACGAAAATACAGTTAATCATCGTTAGAAAACAAGGCAAAAAAAATGGTCACTTCTGCTTCACAACCAGCCGCCATGCATGCAGATATTTCTAGACGTTGTTCTGTTTCTCAATGTTTTCTAGCCAGCTACGCCGTCTTTCAAGCATGCAGCTCACGCGACAACACCTTGCACAGATGTAAAACACATTTCACTATACATAATGCTGTCTCCAGAATGCCAAAACAACAATCCTCCACGAAACACAGTTCATCGTCAACCAGAAGACCAGCAGCCACACATTTCTGCATAAGGCACAAAAACCGGTCAATTATGGGACATAGCCAGCCGCCATTGCTCTGAACATGCAGTTCACGCTTCACAAACTCGGGCAGATTTAAAAGCATTTCACATGAAATTCACGACTCACAGCTTCGCGACACGCACTCAACTCAGTAGCAAGGCAACAGAACCATAAACTACCTGTCCAATTGAGGAAAATGCGAATGCAAACGGTGGCCATGAGCATAAACACTCCAAAGGCCTTAACCCTTTCACTGCCTATCCTCCATGTTCGTGACGGGAAGTATAATATAACTGTTCTAGTGTATCATGTAATTTTTGTGTGGTAGGGTTGTTTACAAATTTTATCTAAATTTGTTCAGTATTAAGGATTGTTCCATCCCTAGGCAATGCTGCCAGGCCCTGCTCAAGATGAACTACAGAACAAACAGAATAAAAAAGATGGTATACTTTATTTCAATTCATAACAATTTTACAAGTTTAGAATTGTTTGATGTTATTGACTTTGAGAAAGATGGGTGGTGCAAAAGATTTATTTTTATTGCATTGTTTATATTGAGTTTTGAGATAATATAAAGGGCGTTCGGAAAGTTTTGTATTTTACTCAGAAATCATTTAGACAGGCAGAAGTGATGTGTATCATTGCAAAGACACTGTTGGTTTAAATTATGAGTGCGCGGATTGTTGTTTGCATAAGAATTGGCGGGAATATGGTGCAGGTTTGTGTGAAACAGCATCATGGAAAAAAAACAGAGGTTCATTGTATAACCAAATTCCTGTACCAGCAGAGCAAATCTGTGAAGAAACTTTATGATGAAATGTTCACTGTTTATAAGGATCTGCCCTTTTTTATGACTGGAAAAATTACTTTCAGCGGGACACAGCAGTGTTCAAGGTGAACACTGGAGCAGCAAGCCATCCTTTTTAGATGATGCAAGAGTAGAGACCCTAGTTCTTTCAGACAGATGCATAACCTTTGGGGAAATCATGGTTGAGGTGCAACTAAGTCATAGGACCACATTGAAGATTTTGATAAATAGCTTCACATGTCAAAAATGTTCGTCAGGTAGGTTCCTCCCCTCTTCATGCAATTCCAAAAGGAACATTTGCCGAAACAGCTGCACGAATGTTGGACATTTGCAATGCTGGTGAAGATGATTGGACCATCGCAGGGTCATTCTCACAGATTAAATTCCTCTTGGTAGTACTATTAACTTCATGTACTACCAAACCTCCAGAAGTTATGAGAAGAAATCAAACACAAAAGACATGGGATACTGTCTAGAAACACTAGACTGTTCTGGTTCCAAGCATGAAAAATCTGTGTCATGAACAACATCTTTCCAACACCAGGACTTGATAAACTGAACTGGAGATGTGGTTCTGAGCCTTAACCGGGGAGTTCTACTATCAGGGCATCAGAGTGGAGAAGGAATGTGCACTGCTTTGGGGGAGGGGTGTGTTGTGTGAATATGTAGAGAAGGATTACAGATCACATAAATTTCCAGGTACGTCCCTGACTCCATACTAAAGTGAAAAATGTTTTGACTGCCATTTGTACTACTAATATTGTCAAATATCTCTTTTTTTTATTGTGTGCATTGGGGGAAGGTAATTAGTTTCACCAAAGTTGTATTATATTCTTTGACACACATTTTGCCACAGGAAGTGAATCAGTCAGACCTCAAGACATGGTTCGAACAGACAGCAGGGAACAGAAACTAGATGCTTTCTTAGGTCTACCTATATCAACACAATCGACCAAGACACCTCAACAGAACTCAGGGTATGTGAGCTTTTGTCATTGTACAGCAGCTGTAGGTAACATCTGGGAAACAAAGTTTCTCTTGTATGTTAGTGCCTAACATGAACATTCCAAGAACTTTAATTTAAAGAAAAAAAAAAAAACTCTTCAAGAATGTGATCATTTTGCCATGATTGGGGCAGGATTTTTCAGTATCTTTGTACTTCATACACATTTTAGGGTTAGTTTATATCAGGACATCGCTGTCAACATCAGCATCTTTCAGCTGATTGTTGATTTCTTGGCAAGATTACGCTCAGTAGTTTTAGGGTTAGTTTACAAGTTTTTATTTTACAACCAAATTTTAGCAACTTTTAAAAATTATCCTGTACACATGTTATGAGAACAGGTCAACCTCACAGCTTTATTGGTATTAGAGAAAAAAAATAATCCTACAACTTTGATGGATTCAACCTGGACCACTGTCTAGGCAAGCAAGCTCACTAACTACTGTGCCACCACAATTTCAATGGTTATAATGGAGGCGTTTAAACATGAGAAGAAAAAACCAAATGTGTGACCTCTTGTCAAAAATATTTGAAAATAAAGCCTCAATTACTTGCCTGTTATCACAAACAGTTGGAAATAAAGCCTGACATACTGGCTTGTTATCACAAAAATTTGGTAATAAAGCCACAGATACTACCCTGTTGTCACAAAAATGTGGTAATAAAGCCACAGATACTACCCTGTTGTCACAAAAATGTGGTAATAAAGCCACAGATACTACCCTGTTGTCACAAAAATTTGGTAATAAAGCCACAGATACTACCCTGTTGTCACAAAAATGTGGTAATAAAGCCACAGATACTACCCTGTTGTCACAAAAATTTGGTAATAAAGCCACAAATACTAGCCTGTTGTCACAAACATTTGGTAATAAAGCCATAGATACTAGCCTGTTGTCACAAACATTTGGTAATAAAACCACAGATACTACTGGCCTATTGTCACAAACATGTAATAAAGCCTCCCAGTTATTTTTGTTTGTTTGAGAGAAGCTATACAGAGTATGTAAATACTGCCTGTGACACAGGGTTAGAATGGTAGCTGCGCTGTGGGAGGGTGTGATATTTTAATGCATACTTGGGTGTCAAAAGCTAAAATGCAGATACTGTCAACTGTTAATTATTTCACATTTACATAGAGCAGTCATATAATTTATGTCAATTGGTGGTTAGAACAAATCATTCAAGAACTTTCTCTCCCCAAAACAAGGACAAATGCAATATTAAAATGTACAGAAATATATAAAAGTTGAATTGGCAAATGTGCTTACACCTGGTCCTCTACTCTTATTTTGAGTTTTGGGAAACATCACGTCTTATGTCGTCTATTCACTCAGACTAGCATTACCAGTTATGTATTTAAAGTATTATTCTACAAATTACCGTACTAAATTAAAAATAATTACTTTCATTTTGTAAAAGTGACATTACATATTTTTGTAAAGTTACAACATATACAAATGGAAAACGCTGATTATTTTAACGAATGATATTTTAGTGCATACTGGTCATGACCTATTTTGTTGTTGTTGTAATAACATTAATTTTATTATTATTATCCTAAAGATGATTTTATTATTCTGACTACACCCCTGCTGCCTTGCAGGGTTAATCTCTTTAGACAAATGTTAGCGGATTTAAAAACCTATGGAAGGCAAGAGGAAATACTTGTACATGCCTGTTACAAAGTAAATCCAAAGCTCACTCAGTTTCAGATAAATAACATAAATGGGTGCTGCATAGGAGCAGCCTCAAATTATAGGGAAAGTTATGTGCACCAGCTGACCCCCAAACCATCAGCATGTGAATGAGTGCAAAAGATTTACAATGCTTAAAGTAGGGACATTGAATGTTTGTACTATGAGTAGATATGACAAATTAGAGAATATCAAACAAGAATTGAAAGAAAAAAACAACTAAATATTAACATCCCAGGAATGTGTGAGATGACGAACTAAGACTGCTTGTGCTTACTGGCGTGGCTTATAAAGGTGATGAAGTGCATGTCATGCCTCAATATTGCATTCCTTCAGTACCAGAAGGTTGCAGCAGCTGTCCATTGGATGGAATGATAATAAAAATATAACAAGTGTACTACTTTCACTGGGGCCATTTAGACAGATCTTGTAAAAGAAAGCATGGTCAGATTTCTTTAGTATGTTATGACTAAACTTAAGTACAATCACACCTGACATTTTGATTGGTACAGATGAAGAATAGCCAATCACACATAGTGCGTTCATGACAGAGTCATTAATGGTCACACCATGCCATGGCCCCAGTGATAACATCCTTCCACCAACATCTGTTTCCCTTGTTTGATAGGTATCACTGCTGACTTGTATCTGTTCTACTCCACCAACCCATCAAGCATCTTTGTGTCTTCTCCAGCACCCTCACTCTTCAAGGAGCCAACTGTCTGTAGCTCCTAGAAGTCTTTGTTTAACTTCGTCTTCAGTGTCCAGTCATAGCAGTATTCTTATTTCATTACAGGAAGAGTGATGGAAAAGATGAAACAGACAGTCCAAACGTAGTTAGTGATGCAAGTAAAATTAAAGGAGCTACTTCAACTAAAGACACTGATAGTACAACAAGCAAGGAGAACAGTGGTGGGACCAGACCCAAAGTTAAAAGAAGGGAGATCAAATTAACTAGCATTCTGACACTGAGAAAGGAGGTTAAGGACAATGCCAGTGATAGTAAGGATTATATTCACATGTCTTTTAAGCTGTTCATTACTGTTTATCATCGACATAATCTTTAGATACTGCACCTTAAGTAGAAATGAGTCATGGCATTATTTCCTTTTTAATTTCAATATTGTTTCTTCGCATTTTCCACATACAGATTGTTTTAATGCTGTATATTTCTTAGTCATGTTGTATATTTAATCACTTTGCTTTTAAATAGTTCAACATGATGTTACCATTTTTGTTTCTTTGTTTAATTCAACCCTATAAGTGCTGCAGTAAGTAAGACAAATCGCTGAGAAATTTTTAAAATTACTTTGACCTTGTTGAAAATTAAAAGAATAAAACTGAAATGTTACTTTCTTGAATGCTATTCTTGTATACTTCAACTTTATTGTGTTTATTAATACCAGTAGGGTCATTGGAAGTTTAAACAATTCATTATGGCTAACATTTCACATGTAAAATATTGAGGATACAAACATTAAGTTGCACAGTTTATTGCCTAGCATATTTTGCTGCATCTCGTTAGGTGCATATGACAGAAGTTACTCAACATAAAACAAAGCAAAACATTGAATTCTTCATTGTGTAATATACACTACACATATATGCACAGTAATTAAGACTGTCAACCACAGTAATTTTAATCTATCATGTCTTTTTGTTTACACAACAATGACTTAGCCATATAAATCACAACTGCTTCATCATTTCTTAACATTCGTCCATTTTGTGTATTAAACAATACACAAAATGCAATTTCTCTGTCAATCATGTGACCAGATTTCAATTGGCCAAGGGCTATTGCAGACATGGGTAATTTGTCTGTAGGTTTTACTAGGTTGCCATAATTTCCTTTTATTATTGTGTCTATCCAGTTGGGTATGTGTCCTAGCACCCTATTAAAGTGCCCCTCTGTTCTGCAAATTTAAGTAGACCGGAAATTGATCAATACTGTTAGAATTGGCATACAGAGAAATGGGTTCTTTCACTGCTGGAGTGGGGTTAGGAGTGGTTTTGTATGTAATAACTGGAGCATAGCTGTGAGTCATGGAGCTGCAACCCTGAGTAGTTTCTGTTTAATGAGAGGTAAGACCAGGAGAATGTTTAATCAAATAGCGGTTGGAACGATTAGTAGTATGACTCTTCACTGGCTGTTGAATGAGGGGGCGGAGCACGTATGGGAATGTCCTGGGTGCATTGATGTCAGTTCTTAACTCAACTCAGAAAATGGGAAAGATGAGATAGACAGTGCATATGAGTCATAAATCATAACAAAGGTTGGCCAAAAGCTTTGTTCTGCAACCCCAGTTAATGTGCCTAGTTTTTTCCTACTTAGGGCTAATTACCCTATTCCACTTTTTCTGTTGAAATACAAATGAAAGATCGTGGTAACAAATGCAGCTCTTAATATCTCAGCATTCAGTTTCTTCTCTGTCCAAGATATTCTCAACATTGTTCTAAAAAACCACAGCTTCACTGCTTCCGGTTTCTTCACCATTTTGTTATTCATTGCCCAGTATTCACATATATACAGAAGAACATAATTTTTCATTAAATAGATGTTTGTACCTGTCATTATATTTTGTTACTTTTGTCAAATGAAGCTGTGGATATGGCGATTTGTTTTTTGTTTTTTTAACCTCTGTGTCACATATTTTTGAGACGAATGTTGCAAATTCCTTGTACTGCCAGAGTAACTAACAACGATTGCCTGAAAGAGGCTAATGAAACTAGAACACTATATACAACAATAAGAAAGAGACAAACAGCTTTCTTTGGTCATGTGATGAAAAGAGAGACATTGGAGAACATTTTGACAACAGAAAAAATCGAGGGGAAGAGAGGCAGGCCAAGAGAAATGATGCTGGATGGATTGAGACAGTGTCATGGAGGAATATCATCAGCAGAATTGATCTACAACACCAAAGACTGAGATCTGTGGAGAGCCATGAACGCCTGCGCCAGCTGGCAGGGCACTTGATGATGATGTCACATCTTCCATCAAGTGTCACTGTGTAGTCTAAATGTTGAACATGATTGACCTGTTTAATATATAGCCGGCGCTGTGGTGAAAGTGTTACGATTGCAATGCCACATACCTCGCCCGAAACACAACTGTAGGTGGTTTAGAAGCTAGTTAGTTAGTCGACAGATCATCCTCATTGCACATCGAACCATTCAGTCCATAAGTGCTTGGATCCCCTCCTCAGCAAATCCCGCAGTGTATAGTGGCTAACGGCACCAGTTCTGTGTTGGTTTATTAATCTTCTTTGGCTTCCTGCGTAGTGTTCTTGTTTGGCCACCCTTCTTTTGATTTGCTGTTCTCGCAGTCTGACCATGGTTGTAGATTCGCAGTCATCACTTGGTTCTGGCACAAGAGCGTTTAGAATGTCAGCCTGGTCCATCGCGCGTCCGCCCTCCACCTTAGCCTTACCTGCAAGCTTGTCAGCCCGCTCATTTCCTTGTACTTCCGCATGCCCTGGCATGAAGATGAAACTAATCTTTGTCAGCCGAGACCGCTCCAGAGACAGCAACCACTCTCTTCAGATCTACCCCATCTCTATCCTCTTGAGCATGCTCATTGAGTCGCTAAGAAAACATGCCCTATTTAATGTCTGTGTCTCGAGCCATGTTATTGCTTTACTTACTGCCATGACTTCCATAGTCAGGCTACTTGTGGTTTCAGTGGAAGCACCAGAGTCCTCCTTCACACTTCTCCCTCCGGCCCGAGCCGTAAAGGCCCATGAGCTTCTCACATGTCGGACGACCGACCCATCTGTGTGGATGACAGCATCACCGTCAAACGAATTCTCGAAAATCAACGCTTGTACTTCCGCCTCCACAGCAACCGGATTTTCTTGTCTGCATTTTCTGTCTAGTTGGATGCAAACTGAAAAGGACGTACAGAAATCTGTTGGCACTTGTCCCCACTCCTCACCAGGTTCTAAGTCCTCCAGTGAACACACCTGTTTGAAGAATGTCTTTGGCTTGACCCATCCACAACCTTCCTCTTTTTAACCTGCTGCCCTAACCTTCCTAATTTCACTATGCAGTGGATGTTGTGTGTTTGCGTTAATTCTGAGGTAGGCACATGCTCTGAAAATTTGTAGTCTGTCTCCAATGGTTGGAAAATCAAGAAGGTAGCGCGTCGCCCTGCATGCTGTATGTATCTCTTGTACATCCAACAATAATGCGCATAGCTTTGTTTTGTATCCTTTCCATCTTTTCTATCTGCTTACCGCTGAGAGTCAGGATTGCCATCACATACTCAAAAACAGACATGACCAGCCCCTCAAATAGGAGGCATAGATGGCGCTGCTCACAGTTTGCTGCCGCCATCAACCTCATCACAACCAAACCCCGCTTGGCCTTTGTTATCACCTGGTCTATGTGCTCATTATAAGCAAGGCTTCGATCAAAACATATCCCCGGGTAATTCATTGCTTTAGAAGCAGACTGCATTATAATGGTTTTTATACAATGGTAAGAGTGCCAGTGGTACAGAAAATAATGGCAGACTACAGAATGTTAACTTGCCAAGAAATCACAAACTGCTATAAAATGCAGATGTTGACTGTTCTATCCCGTAAAGGATATGCAACTAACTTTTTAAAAATCATATATACAACAAATTTAAATGTGTGTTTTCTTTAAAACTACCATATATTAAGTTTTGCTAACATATAATGATAATTATCAATAATTATAATCTGTTCTTTTTGCTCTCCTCAACTTCTTGTTTGAAATTTCTTGCAAGCTCTGCTATTAAAACTGTCATCAGTGTATCAAAGAATAATTATATTGTTTCCTTCAACTTTAACTCCATCAAGATGTTCGGTGTTTCTGAGTATTGTACATAACTGTTGCACATAGTGTACTCTTTTTTTTCTGTTCAGGAGTAGAGCTTCTGATCATGATTAATATCTTAGAGCACAGATAGAATTAAGCACAAACTATTGTTTTCTATTTCAGGTATGCGTGAGCTGATGCAGAAGCATTCATTTGTAGGCTGCGTCAGTGAAAGTCATGCATTAATTCAGCATGGTACAAGACTTTATTTAGCCAACACTACAAATCTAAGGTATAGTAAGTTTTGATTGTAGTGACTTATTTGAGGCAAAATCTAAACTGAAGTTAAGAACAAAATAGCTTAAAGAGGAATATGCTTGAAAATAAATAATTTACTTTTCAAGAAGTTGTTTTGGATGAAAGCTTTGTACAAAATGTTCTTTCACGCTATGTAAAACTTACTTTCTTATTTAAGTGAAGCAAGTGTAAGTGTATACAAATGGAAGTTAATTTGTAAAATATAATTTATTATGTTGCTAGTGGCATAACCCAGGAGACTAAGATATATTATGTGAAGAATTCATGAAATAGTTTTAAGCTAATTCATTTTAGCTTGAGGGGACAGTATGGCATTAAGTTTTTATATTCCTGTTTTTGTTTTCCAGTAAAGAGCTTTTCTATCAGATATTACTTCAAGATTTTGGTAACTTTGGAATCCTGAGACTTTCAGTGAGTGACATATTTTTGGTATTTTTATAAAATATACATGTTTAAACTTGTTCTCATGAAAACTTTAAATGCACTTAATTTTCCTGTCCTTGAAAGAAAACATATTTGGTATTCTAGAGAATCTGATAGAATTAGGTTTGGTTGGCATTTGGCATAAATAAAGTGCTTATCTGCAAGTAGGTTACCAACAGTATACCACAACAAGCAATGATGTACAGAGCAGAGGAAGAGGCCGACCACGTAAACGATGGATGCAGGGAATAACAGAGTCCATGGGAATATCGATAGATGAAGCCCATAAGCAGGCACTCTCCCGCCATTTATACTTCACCTTGACACCGCAGGGTACAAGAGGAACATGATGAGATGAGATGAGATCTACTGTGTGTGTTTAATAGCTAATCATTAACAGTTGTGCTTCTTATTTGCCCAGGTAAATAGATAAAAGAAGTAAATTGTATTTAGTTTCAGGGTTTAAACATGGCACTTATGGATGTTTGCATCAGGATAGCTTAGTCACCAGGGGTTTGGCATTTCTGACTTAGTGAACAGTTCAGAAATCTGTTGTGACATTGCTTTGATGCACTGGGTTGTCAAATACTGGTAAAGGTTGTCACATGACAGATACTACCATTGAAATGTGAAGTAGTAGTGTAAAAGTTGAAGAACCCTTTTCATACCATAAGGTGTATTGAGTATATGGTATTGACTCCATATTTTTATACCACCAATCAACACATGGCGGATCATGTGGCACATATCACGTCAGCCATCTTTACTTCCCAGGAAATGGTCGTTCCCATTTTAGGCTGGGTCAACCTAGGAGCTGTGGTCAGTGGAAACTAAGGATTAGACCTTCACACATTCTAGGCCAAGACACAATGAGGAGGGGTGGTCAGTTCTCTTCATTGCCCCTTTTCTGAAAATTGATCAAGTGCCCATTTCATGAGGCTGGAAATCCTGCCACTTCTAATGTTTGAATCTGGGCCACTGTCTAGGCAGGCAAGCAGACTAACCATTACTGTGCCATAGCTCTTAAAATACTTGTGCCTGGTTTAATTTGTGAAGGTAAAGATTTTGAGAAAGAGAATTAGTAACCCCACCTCATAAAACCATGGCTAGTTAAATACAATCTATAATCTACATTATGCACAGTGTACCAGTGCGGGTTGTTGGCTTGTCTGTTCCACTTTTCACATTGGACAGTGGGGAGCATTTTGTGTGGTATTCACTGGCACAGGAACGGGGCATAATGGGGACGACCCATTGCCGTGAAGTTGGAACCTCGACTAACTAACTAACTAACCTCTACTATGTGTATTAACTGTTATCTTACTTATGGATTTTGTTTGACTACTTGTGGCATTTCATTAATCTTATGTTTCATTTCAACATTACTATAAGGAAAGACTAGTCTTGAATGTATAGAACTGTTGAGCATTCCTATCACTGTCTTATATCCTTGCTGGTATCAAATTGGTCAGTATGTTCTTTCTATTTCTTCTCATGGCATATTCCCAAATATATGAACTGCTTCCTTGTAGTTAGTCATTACTTGCCGTTCCAGTTTCATGACAACGAGTCACCCCATAATTCTTTTTACGTATGCCAGTGAGTATGACACATAATGCTCCTCACTGTCCCATGTGAAAAGTGAAACAGGCAGCAGTTCGTTAAACCAACAGCACGCACAGGTATGCATGCATAAGGCCAAAATGCCGAAACAAGTCTGCAACTAAAATTACAGTTCATCATTGATGGAAGAGGCAGTCACTAGAAAACCAGCTGTTGCACACGCATTACTGCATAAGGCAAAACCAGTCGTCCACCTTTTTTCTGAACATGCATTTCCTTTCAGCATGTATAATAAATCCCTTGGTACTTCTTTGGAGATACTTTTTTTTTCCACATTAGCTGTTCATTGTTTATGTTGTTTTCAGTTTTCTTTCTAGCTTAGCAATTGCCAATAATTTACATCCATTAAGCAAGACAGAGGGAGTCTCAGTAGCTCTGTGGCTAGCACTCTTGCTTGCCAGTCCCAAGTATTGGGCTCAAATTCACATCAAGGCAGGTTTTGTTTTAAATTGACCTCAGGTCACAGATCAACCTAACCTAAAATAGGAACCAGGAAATGTCTTGGTAAGTCTAGGCGGTCAGTGTGATATTGACCACATCATGCCTGTAGTGCTGATTGGTCTATAAAAGTTTGGGGGCTAACACCAAATGCCCAGTATGCCTCGAGGCATGTAAAAGTGGTCCTTGACTTACTTAAGTAAAACAGACTTTACCATATTTACATCGTATTCACGTCAATCAGAGAAATTTAGTTCACAGTAGCTTTATATCAGTGCGCTGTATTTTTCAATGACTGTTGTATTTTTTAACTACCTTATGATGTGGGGTCAGCGTGACATAGAAGTATAGTGTCCATCTCTAGTTCATAAAGTGTGGGTTCAAATTCAGTTGGTGAAATATTTTCAGAAATAATTTTTCAAAAGTTGCCTGTTCATCAGTTTTTCATACTGTTTCCTGCTGAACTACGTTATAATTCAAATTGGTTATTGATTTTATTACATTATTATTTGTTAATCTTGAGGTGGCAAACAAACAGAATTCATAAACAGTAAATTATTTCCTGTATATTGGTTAGTTCAGTCATTGAGGGGCTTTAAACTTTTGACCGGGTCAAAACCACATTATGTAATCACTAGAATCCAGCAGTTCATAAAGTGGTTGGTACAGCCCCTTGTTGGTAGTAAACAGTGAAGGTTGTAATTTATAATCAACTAATTACAAAGACAGAGGTGTCTATTTGTTTCTGTACATGTATAGGGTTGCTAAATATGTAGCTTAGAATGCAAAGGAGCAGCAATTAGAAACATTGCTCTGATTTACTGCACTAATACATCTCAGTTCTAACATTAGAAACCTAATTTCATGGTGCTGTTCATCATCATGCAGCATGTCCTGGGTTGAACACTGCTCTCAGCACGGCCTGCTGAACAAGTTTCTATTGTTCTCATACCATTTACCCTGCCGCATGCACTCCCATGCCCAAGGTGTCTGCAATGTCTTGTGTCCATCTTCACGCTGGCCATCCCGTTTCTTCTTCGAGGAACCAAGACACCCATCACTGTTTTTCATTTAACGTTCACTATTGGCAAAGTATTTAAGTTTTCGATTCATGGTACTTTTTATGAGTCAGTTTTATTTG
Source organism: Cepaea hortensis (assembly GCA_963921405.1). NCBI lineage: Eukaryota > Metazoa > Mollusca > Gastropoda > Stylommatophora > Helicidae > Cepaea > Cepaea hortensis. The sequence goes on along the minus strand of OY992878.1, from coordinate 47,032,510 downwards.
CTGTTCAAATCTTGAAGAATGTCAGTATTTTTCTTCTTGGTCCACAATATTCTAAATGTTTTTCTGTAACATAAGGCTTTAAAGCCCCAAGTTAGTGATTGTGAAGTGTTCTGTGACTCATATCTGTATGTTGCCACAGGAAAGATGCATTTTCTCAAACATTTTACTTTAACTTGTTTACTGATGTTGTGCCATACTATTGTAATGCTGACTGTCCGTAGCAGTGCAGAGGTTAAACAGTATTGTAATAGTATTGTAATACTGTTTACTGATGTTGTGCCATACTATTGTAATACTGTTTACTGATGTTGTGCCATACTATTGTAATACTGTTTACTGATGTTGTGCCATACTATTGTAATACTGTTTACTGATGTTGTGCCATACTATTGTAATACTGTTGACTGATGTTGTGCCATACTATTGTAATACTGTTGACTGATGTTGTGCCATACTATTGTAATACTGTTGACTGATGTTGTGCCATACTATTGTAATACTGTTTACTGATGTTGTGCCATACTATTGTAATACTGTTTACTGATGTTGTGCCATACTATTATAATACTGTTTACTGATGTTGTGCCATACTATTGTAATACTGTTTACTGATGTTGTGCCATACTATTGTAATACTGTTTACTGATGTTGTGCCATACTATTGTAATACTGTTTACTGATGTTGTGCCATACTATTGTAATACTGTTTACTGATGTTGTGCCATACTATTGTAATACTGTTTACTGATGTTGTGCCATACTATTGTAATACTGTTTACTGATGTTGTGCCATACTATTGTAATACTGTTGACTGATGTTGTGCCATACTATTGTAATACTGTTGACTGATGTTGTGCCATACTATTGTAATACTGTTGACTGATGTTGTGCCATACTATTGTAATACTGTTTACTGATGTTGTGCCATACTATTGTAATACTGTTTACTGATGTTGTGCCATACTATTGTAATACTGTTTACTGATGTTGTGCCATACTATTGTAATACTGTTGACTGATATTGTGCCATACTATTGTAATACTGTTGACTGATGTTGTGCCATACTATTGTAATACTGTTTACTGATGTTGTGCCATACTATTGTAATACTGTTTACTGATGTTGTGCCATACTATTATAATACTGTTTACTGATGTTGTGCCATACTATTGTAATACTGTTTACTGATGTTGTGCCATACTATTGTAATACTGTTTACTGATGTTGTGCCATACTATTGTAATACTGTTTACTGATGTTTTGCCATACTATTGTAATACTGTTTACTGATGTTGTGCCATACTATTGTAATACTGTTTACTGATGTTGTGCCATACTATTGTAATATTGTTTACCGATGTTGTGCCATACTATTGTAATATTGTTTACCAATGCTGTGCCATAACCGGCTCCGTGGCCGAGGAGTTAGCAGCTTTCTCCGCTAACTCCGAATACTCTCGTCACGTGACGCGACGAGAATTAGCAGTGGTTCGAATCGCAAAAGTGACTTATGAGAGTATGGAGCCGGTCGCTCAGAAAGTCGTGGCGTGCTGATGAGCGTAATCTAGCCTAGGAATCAACATACAGCTGAAAGATGCTGGTGTTGACCGCAATATCCTGAAACAGGATGGAAACGCGGGGAAAAAAAAAAAAAAAAAAATGCTGTGCCATACTATTGTAATATTGTTTACCAATGTTGTGCCATACTATTGTAATATTGTTTACCAATGTTGTGCCATACTATTGTAATACTGTTTAACCTCTGCATTGCTATGGACAGCCTGCATCTGACTTCTTGTCAACAATCCTAATTGTTGTTGATGAATTATATATGAAGACATTAACACTGTGGATAGTAGTATAATGGATCACCTTTACATCAGCAATCAATTTTGTCAATGTGAATTATTTTACAGGAACCTGTACCTATCAAAGATTTGATTTTGTTGGCCTTAGATTGTTCTGCTTCAGGGTGGACACCAGCAGATGGACCCAAGGAAGAGATGGCCGATTATGTGGTCACATTCCTGTCATCAAAATCAGATATGTTGCAAGATTACTTCAGTTTGGAAGTGGAGGTAAACACATAAGTATTTTCACATGACCTGCATTATGGCAACAGATTCATGCCTGCATTCGCTGAGTTTAATTCTTTCAAGTTGTAAGGGTTTTCCCCATGTTTACAGGAGGTATTTTCTTTCCCTTATAGTTTCCATTGACTGTTATTGTTTAGCTATTAGTTATTTTAAGATTTATTGCAAAATATATTAATTTAAAAATCACTGTGTGACACATTGAATGTAGATTTAGAAAATGGCAAGTTTGTGTGTGAGAATTAATTATCTTGAAATTGACTGTTATTGTTTAGCTATTAGTTATTTTAAGATTTATTGCAAAATATATTAATTTAAAAATCACTGTGTGACACATTGAATGTAGATTTAGAAAATGGCAAGTTTGTGTGTGAGAATTAATTATCTTGAAATTGACTGTTATTGTTTAGCTATTAGTTATTTTAAGATTTATTGCAAAATATATTAATTTAAAAATCACTGTGTGACGCATTGAATGTAGATTTAGAAAATGGCAAGTTTGTGTGTGAGAATTAATGATTTTGAAATTAGGGAGACGGTAATTATATATGTTCGCATAAATTTATAAAGTATGAAAAAGGAGCTAATTCTTTAGTTTGTTCATTCAAGGTGTAAATCTCAGCAAAGCATATCCAATTTAAAGTAAAATTACACTTAAATCTTGTTCATATTCAAATTACTGCTCATAGGGCACCCAAAAAATCAAACTCACCTCTCTAAAAAATATTCTACATAGTAAAAGTTAGCAGAATGTTTCTTAAACAAAACATCTATTAAGTAAAACAGACTACAGTACTGACTATCATTTCAGTATGTTTTGTACTATTGCTGGTGTCTGTCGTGAGGGATTCTTCTTCTGCTTTTCATCCCCCAGTGTAACATATGCCCGCCCATCCATCTTCTTCTGCCTTTCATCCCCCAGTGCAACATAGGCCCACCCATCCATCTTCTTCTGCCTTTCATCCCCCAGTGTAACATATGCCCACCCATCCATCTTCTTCTGCCTTTCATCCCCCAGTGTAACATAGGCCCACCCATCGATAGAACAGTTCCTGTCAAGTCTTTGTAGGCTTGTTCATGATTGGTTGAATGTGGCAGCTCAAGTTGTCTACACGATGAGGTAGCCAGTCTCACATCATGAGAGTTAAATGTACACTACATTATTGATATGAAGAGTACTTTCCACCAAATACCAATCTTAATTATTGATGTACTGATTTTTTTTCTCTTGATATAAATAATATTCTCATTCATTAACATCAGTGGCCATTGACATAACCATGCCCACTGTTTGTAATGTTCCAGCCTCTCTTTCTCTGGTTTAAAAACATTGGTATTTAGATAAACTATCACTTCAACTGACACTAAAATACCTGCTAGAATAACCATTTTAACTATCACTTACTTTTTCTGTAAATTTCTTAGCTTGTTCAGCAATCAGGTAAAGAGTACTTTTGTGTAGGTTTGCTGGACTCGATTAAAAATTGGTCACTATGTTTTTTAAGCAGGAAAATCTAGGTACATGTTCAAATTTAATTCATGCCCAAAATAAACACACCCGCTTTGAAACCACATTGAATAGTGAAAGGACTGGTTGTAATTCTGTTCCTTGTTTATTAAAAATGTACATTCATGATAAAATAAAACAAAATATTCATTGAAAGTGATGTGCCACAAATCCTTTTTTTCCCCCAGAATAAATGCTTAGACTTCTGAGCCATGAATACTGGTTTGTCTGCGTTTAAGAATTAATAACAGTCACTTTTAAATGCTGCAGCTAATTCAGTACACCAAACAATAATAGTAGGAGCAAGACACATCTTTGTTACAGGTTGCTATCTTAAATGATTATTCTTCAGTATTCAAGCCAGTTGTTATGATGTATCTGTGATCTTTTTACCAAGATGTAATTTCTCATCAATTCATTGAGAGTGCCCCAAAACTTCTGCTTCAACTTTGCACCCTCTAGGCTTGTATGGCAATGCATGTCTCTTTAAGTTGAGTTCTCCTGAAGGATATTTTTGGGGTTGTGAACTCCAGTTCGACGTGGAAAGTTTGGATGACCAAGTAGTGTATTCTGACCTGCAGATTACCTTTAAAACATGAAGTCATTATATGTTTGGCATGTAATTACACTGGAGATCATAGTCTAGCACACTTTCCTGCTGGGCCGGTAGTTTTCAAATCCCCATGAAGGCGGATTGTTTAATTGACCTAGGCTCTCAGGTCAGTTTAGCCTAACATGGGTACCCAGGAAAGTCCTAGAAAGTAAAGACCACATATGGGGTTAGCACCATATACCCAACACACCTCAGGTTGTGTAAAAGTGTCCTTTACTGTACTTGTATGCAACTACATTTAACATCATAAGTATGATCTTAGGATCATCTCAACAATTTTCAGTATAAACTACCTTGTTCTCTGCAGGATGGAAAATTGTTGACATTGCCTATGCTTCTAGAGAATTATGTTCCACCATTAGATGAACTTCCACTGTATATACTAAGACTAGCAACAGAGGTAATGTTTCCTTATTGTGTATATGATTTTAACATGATAATTGTCTGAGTTCAGTTTATAGTTTTTTGTACTTTTTTCTTCAAGTATCTTGTTCATCTGCGCTTGTTATTCTTTTTTTTTTTTTTTAAACATGTACACATTTCTTGCTTGTTTGCTGTACACATTTCATAGGCATCTTCTGGTCATTGTTAACAGAATTCTGTATTATCAGTGATTACATTGTTGTGAACAAACAATAAGACATACACAGCCCAGCCAACAAACTGACGCCATAAGTTTATTGGGGGGGGGGGGGGGTGTGTTGTTATAGACTCATTTTAGGAATTATTTTAAACTAGTATGAGTCTAAAATAATTCCCAAAATGAATCAATTTTAGACTTGTGCATAAGTTTTTTTTTCAGGTCTTAGTCTGATATGACTGAGTATAACAGTAGATGGTACTACCTGCTTTCTGTTAGCGCCGAATGTTGTATGGTATAACAGTAGATGGTACTACCTGCTTTCTGTTAGTGCAGAATGTTGGGTGGCACTCACCAAATTCTACACCCCACATTGTGCCAATGACTTTTGGCAAGAAGAATGCAGTGAGAGGGTACATACCTTATCCTGGTGCGAGGAAATGCAATCTAAAGACTGATTATCATGGCAGGGCAGTCCAGGCACTAAGCCTTGGTCTGCAACTGGTCTAGGATTGAAGCTCCGACAGGCAGACAGGAAGAGCTTTGCTTTGCTGATCCAGCAGCTTGTCTTGTTCCAGGTGTATTCTTTTTATCTTTCCTTAAACTAGGGAGGTGAAGAGAGGGATCATGCTGCATGAGCAACACACGGTCTCTACAATTCAACCCAGACTTTGTACTATAGAGAGGTATAGCTCCATCCCTGGTCCCCGCTATGGGTTGTAGTTATGCCTTGTTTGAAGCACATTTTAACAATCGACTGTCAAGACGGCGAAGTGCCAGTGCATTACAGTGTATGAGTCAGGGAGCAAAAATTGCACTGGCATATTTTTTCCCTAATATTTTCTTACTCTTACTTAATATCATTAAAGTCTTACTTCATATCATTAAAGAAAAATTCACACAGACATAAAAAAGATGGTCTGCAGCCCTCATTTCTTTTCCCAGTTTGTGATAGTCTGTTTCATCACAAATGTCAGTGCTGTAATTGAAAATGTCATGCTTGCTTGCTTGCTTGTGTTCGTTGGCTTGAGCTCCAACGCGAAGTCCTGTATGTCGGATGAAGGCATCCTGTTGTCCAACATCAGTGTGATGTCATACAGGACCTGAGGTTTGCGTGAGTATCCGTTGTCCCATGTCTGACTTATTGGTGTGCAGACTGGTGGTTCCTCGCCGTACAGGCAGACACTCTCCGACTTCGGAGGAATCAGCGATCCTACTGACTTTAGCCAGGACCCCGAAGGGACCTGTTGCTCAGGACGCTCGACGAGGATGCGTCAATAGGTCTTGGCCAGTATATAACCCAGCCCTGGTGCCTTGGAAACACCTCTGCGTCCCTGAAAATGTTATAATATGAAAAGAACTGAGTGTGTTGTTTCTGTTTTTGAACCACCACATTGTTATTCCTGAAGTTTGAACCTCCAGTAACCTAAAACTCAATAAGGCAGAAGAATTTATATGCTAGAATATTTATTAATTTGGTGACTTTTGATGTTTAACTAGACATTGTGGTAATTGTTTTGTTTGTTTGTTTTTTGTTGTTGCGCTCACTCGCTTTAAACTCAAACGTAGTCCATACACACTACTTCCAGTAGTCCTGGACTGAATTTTGCCTATAGGTTAGCTTTTACGTATTAATCGTGTCCCTCGCTATCAGGTGAACCCACTCCGACTTCAGATGTACTTGTAATTTACGTCCCAAAGTCAAGGACGACAGATCAACATTTTTGTCCAACTGTCCGGTGTAGGGCTGAACCCCTTACCTCAGCTTCAGCACACTAGATGTTTAACGACATGCGTTCTTATCCTTTTGACCATGCTGATCTGCTGTGGTAATTGTAATGTGTATGCTTTATAAAATTTTCAAAGCATTACTCAAAATTTCACCTATAAGATTTTATCCACTACTGTTCCATTATAAGTACAGTTAAAAAGCTATTAAAATAATTACTGTTTTTATTGCTGAAATTTATTTTGTATAGTTTGTCCTGATGGTAGTGTAAATTACGTAGTGATTACTTTTATTATCCCACTGTGTTACACCAGTAAATGAGAGGGCTTACCGATGGGTCAAAGAAGCTGGGACACACACAAAAGACTTTCTGGTTACACATTACCAAAAGAAAAGTCAAATAAAATCATATAGATAGTCACCATTTCAACCACAGTTTGACTATTATATACTGGACATGGCTAAACTAGTATGCAACAGGACACAAGAGACTTGAGTCATATGTACACAAAGATAAAGATAAGTTCTAAAGCAATGTGTACATGTGGGTAAGCACCTCAAACTGCAGAGAATATACTGCATGGTATCAAATACAGCTCAGAAAGGTTCGAACTCTATGGAAGCCTGCAAGATCTGCAGAAGACGTGCTGTTCATTCAGGAAATAAAATGGCAGATGTAGGCCAATTATAAGTGAACAAAAAGTAAAAGAAGATTATTATTTTGAGTTATTCAATAACATTTGCAGAAATTGGCGGTCAACAAGGCCGAATGAATAAGAGTGCTTGCTGTTAAACTTCCAGTGTACTGATGCCGAGGTAGAGGGTTTAACTCCTACACCAGTCAGTTGGACTAAAATATTGACCTCTTGTCCTTGACTTGGGGACATAAATTACAAGTATCTCAGAAGAGGATGTGTTTTTGCCTGATGGTAAGAGACACTGGTAATAGGGAAAGATTATCCACACACAAAAATCAGTCCAGTGTACTAGAAGTAGTAGCACATATAATGCCTATGCTTGAGTTCAAAGCGGGTGAACGCATAAATAAAAAACAAGGAAAAAATTAGCAAAAATTGTTTCATCTGTTTCAGCATTTTCTAAGCACATATTTGCATCTGTACATATAGTATGCAATCCATATATGCTTATTTTCAAATTACTTTGCTGATTAAAGGTGAACTGGGAATCTGAAAAGGGGTGCTTCCAAACGTTCTGTGAAGAGACAGCTCAGTTTTATTCTATGAAGAAAAGCATGCTGAAGTCTCCAGATGACAAAGAAAGCATGGTAAGACTAGGAATTCAGTGTGGTTATATTTATGATTTACAATTGTGTTTATCCGTGCTTGCTGTTAGTTTTATTGTACTTTTTCTGCTGCTCTCCATGATTTCTGGCTTCAGACTTCAGCACGTTTTCTGGGGAGAATGTGTTATTCGTTGTAGATCTCGCATTGCACTCTATAGAGTTTAGTGAGTAATATGATCTTTCAGGTGGTTGCCTGCATGGCCCTTTTACTAATGTTCTTATGCTGTGCACTCAATCATACACACTTGATATATTCTGACTTTGTTTGGAACTGATTCCTACAAGTGGGAAGTAAAAGTATTTGATTTTACCTTGATCTCATTTACTGTCTCAACCAAAAAGCGAGATCTGTGAAAAGCCATGAACGCAAACGCCAGCCAGCATATCATTTGATGATGACTGTCTCATCTACCTGCCCGCCCACTGGGCTTTAACCCCCAGCATCTCTCTCTCTGTTATGCAGAATTCCTTGCATCATCTAACATCCCTCTCCATACATATATTATCTCTCCAAATATGTAGGGGGGGTGTTGTGTGGATGAATATTAACCATTTACATTTATGGCTTCAAAAGTAACACAGCGTAATTAGGATTATTTCTCCTGCACATGTTCTAAAGTCTCTTTTCCATGTACACCATTTAATACAGTTAATTATCCAGCACAGTTAGATGCAACCTAACATATTCAGTCATTTTATATAAGTTGTGACGTATGTAAACAAAGAAGACAGTTCCTTATTAGAGGATGCAATGAAGGAAAAGGTGGAGGGAAAGCATACAAAAGGAAGACGTTTCATGTGGGTGGACAACAAGACACGAATTGTCTGAGAATACATAGGACAGAGAATGTTAAAGACTTTACAATTGACCTTCATTCCGGAGATGATACTTAGTCATAATAATGATAATTGTTCAAAGAAAGAGATGTGAATTTTAGCAAAAGAAAAAAAAAATACTTTTTGCGTGAAAATCTTGAGCAGTAAGTAAATAAGTAAAGGAACCCCTTTACACACTTTGAGGGTTTTGGGCATGTGGTTCTAGTTCCATATTTTAATAGACCAAATTGGTACTTAAGGGGTGATGTAATCAATATCATGTCAACTGCCTTTACTTCCCAAGACATTTGCTGGTACCAATTTGAGTCACCAAGGGAGCTCAGGTCAATTTTGAAAATCTGCCTCAATGCAAATTCAAACTCACGACCACCGGACCAGTAGGCAAACATGTAGCTGCTATGCTAGCCAAGCTCCTCCCATTCTATATATTATAAATCACAGACTCCATTTGTATTTTACCTTCAGCATGTCTGGATATTCTTAAACACAAGTGTGAACAGTTTTGATAATGAAAGACACTATAGAATACACATAAATACTAATCATAATGTCAACTTTGTGTGATATTTTATGCTAGGAAATTGATGATGAGGATGAAGCAGACAGCAAGGAATCTAGCCATGACTGGAAGTGGACAGTTGAGCATGTGATTTATCCGGCTATCAGGCAAATTCTCATGCCACCAGCACACACGGAGAATGACCGCAGCATCATCCAACTTGCCAATCTGCCAGACTTATACAAAGTTTTTGAGCGATGTTGATTAAATCTTACGTTCTTCAGTTTCAGACTAGAAGGTTACTTTTCTAGCTGTACTTCGGTAGATTACTTAAAAATGACAGCAGCTTTCTGTTAAATAAATGTATATACTGTTAAAGACTTCTGATTTGTTTTTGGAAATATGCAGTCTTTGTTTTTCAAATAGCCAAGATAGAAATGAACGCACAGTGAACTTGTTGTCTAAAAAATGTGTATATTATGAGAGTAGGCAAGTCACATGATGACATAATATGATTGAGAAATGGATGTAGTTAGTTTATAAAGGTGCCATTATGTGGCACATCCAAGTGGTACACAATTGGGTGTATAAGTTCACTCAAAGACATTCACAAATTGTTGATGAAGACCGATCTCATCACCCTGAGCATATGGCAATAGAATCAACTGTGAGGTGGGTCGAGTTGATTTCTCGAGCTAACAGGCATACATCAGTAGTGTTGTAACTACAGTAGGATGTTCTTATGGTTTAGCCTGTATTATAATGCATTATATGGTGAATTTGTGCAGTGTGCTCACATGAACGTGTGAATGCTGCATCTTACTATAAAGTTCTAATCGATGCCTCGCCACACAAATATAACAAATGTCCAGGTTTACTGGCTGCAAGGTACTGCTCCTTCAAGAAAATTGCTCAACTAGGGTGGAAACTTCTTGATGACAATCTGTTTTACAGTGCCGAGTGATTTCCACTAACTTGGTCCACTAACAGTTTGCCATTGCTGAAGAATATGAACGTCAGGTGCGAACATGGTTAAGTAGCAGTCTAAAAACGTCTATGGTGAAGGTACTGCGGGACTGACAAAATGATGGGATAAATGCATCAATATTTGTAAAAAACCAAGGCAAGGTGGTCTGCTACCTAATCGCCCAGAGCTGTGTTTCAAACGTGAGTATGCGAGATTACGAATTGTGTCTGTAACCCTTAGTGCTATTTTAATGTAATAGCGCATGTTAAATATTTCTAAAAGCTCAAAAGGAAACAACTGTTCTTTGTCATTAAGTTTTTACCCCCAAAAAAAGCAATAAATCGCATAATTCATTTGAAAACTGATACATTTCAAGGATAAGTCAGTATGTCATAAATAAGTATACAAAAAACAAATTTATGAGATGTGAGTTTGAAAACCATTTATCTTAATCTCTCCTTATGTCTCAACATAATCTTTGCAAATATTGATGCATTTATCCCATCATTTTGTCAGTCCCGCAGTACCTTCACCATAGACGTTTTTAGACTGCTACTTAACCATGTTCGCACCTGACGTTCATATTCTTCAGCAATGGCAAACTGTTAGTGGACCAAGTTAGTGGAAATCACTCGGCACTGTAAAACAGATTGGTTTTTTACAAAATGGTATGGGTGCTGGTCGTTTAGAAAGCAATGGCAAACTACTAAACTTCTTGATGACAATCTGTTTTACAGTGCCGAGTGATTTCCACTAACTTGGTCCACTAACAGTTTGCCATTGCTGAAGAATATGAACGTCAGGTGCGAACATGGTTAAGTAGCAGTCTAAAAACGTCTATGGTGAAGGTACTGCGGGACTGACAAAATGATGGGATAAATGCATCAATATTTGCAAAGATTATGTTGAGACATAAGGAGAGATTAAGATAAATGGTTTTCAAACTCACATCTCATAAATTTGTTTTTTGTATACTTATTTATGACATACTGACTTATCCTTGAAATGTATCAGTTTTCAAATGAATTATGCGATTTATTGCTTTTTTTTGGGGTAAAAACTTAATGACAAAGAACAGTTGTTTCCTTTTGAGCTTTTAGAAATATTTAACATGCGCTATTACATTAAAATAGCACTAAGGGTTACAGACACAATTCGTAATCTCGCATACTCACGTTTGAAACACAGCTCTGGGCGATTAGGTAGCAGACCACCTTGCCTTGGTTTTTTACAAAATGGTATGGGTGCTGGTCGTTTAGAAAGCAATGGCAAACTACTAAACGTAAACTTGTCAAGAGATCACAACAACAACAAATGCTGGTGTTGACTACTATGTCTGTAAAGAATATGCAATTAACTAACCTGTGAATATAAATAAAATTCAGATCAAGAAATGATGTGGGTGAAGTGTGGAAATGATCAGGTGGACATACTGGCTGGGTCTGCACCATTAGGTGGGGTATTGGTGCATGATAAGATAGATGTGGTCGGGGCCCTTTGGGATCTGTGAACAGTGTGAGAGAACAGAAATCATTGTGGCCTGGAGAGAATGGTGGAGCAGGGAGTAACCAGAGGATCTGGCAGACACACCTGGAGAGAAGGTGGAGCAGGGAGTAACCAGAACATCTGGCAGACACTCAGAACTCTGGGAAAAGGTCAGACACATAATCAGATTGCAATGGCAGTTGAGGACAGACCATGAATGGGAATGTCCCAAATGCTGTGATGTCATTTCTAGACTCAACTAACTGTAATAACCCAGTTATACAGAACATCTCAGCTTGAATCTCAAGGGAAAATTAAACAGAATATTTAATTGGAGTAATGTTAATGGGATAACCATTGATGAGAGGCGATATTCTGAATGTTGAATGTCAAGTATATATAGCAAGGGTTCAGGGGGAAAAAAGCAGAAGTGCATGTAGAGCTAAACTTATAAAGAAGAAAATAAAACTATTATATCTGTTTAGCAAAGTTTATTCAAAATGTAATCATTTTGGTTATCAAACATTAATCATTGACATTAGATATGCTTAAAGAGCATTAAAATAAAATATGCTTAAAGTAATAATTTAACCATTCATTCAACACCCTACTTTCTATGAAAAGCGCAATTTGATTAAATGGACTTCCGTGTGTCCCTCTCAAAAACACCATATCACCATCACTCTTTTACATTAGTTTAAACCCCCAAAATTAAGTCGATCTTAAACATCCAGTGTACTGATGCTGAATTAGCGGGTTCAGCTCCTACACCAGACTACCATGCTGACTTCTCAACCTTGACATGGAGACATAAATTACAAGTACCTCTGAAGTCAGAGTGGGTTCATCTGATGGTGACGGACACTGGTAATAGGGAAAGCTAATCCACATGCAAAAATCAGCCAAGTGCACAAGAAGTAATAGCATGTGTATGGACTATACTTGAGTTCAAAGCACATGAACGCGCACACACAAAATTATAATAATGTATTCCCTTCACCAAGCAGCTGAAGTTTGATTAAGTCAGAGAAAGCATCAATGAAACAAGACAGACAGAGAAAGCACCAATGAAACATCTTTTTGCAGCTATACTCAGTATAAATGATACAAATAATATGCCCTATGATATACAGAGATATTAGTTGTTAGTTATTTCATATATTAAGGATTTCATTATATTTCTGCTGCTGCGCTCACCTTCAGACGTCAGCCTGAAAATATTTAAAGAAAGCAGCAGTCAACTTGAGCTTGTTAACATCTCCATAGAGTTTATCCTCAAATGGAGAAAGTGTACGCCAACATCATTTTCTCTGTTCTGCATATGGACACTTCCAGAAAACATTCAACAGCCATTTTACCAATTCCAGTCACATTCATCTTTAGTTTATTAAACAAATGGTATTTCGACAGCCTAGTTCTGTGCGGGGTGGTAAAAGAAAGTCACATGCTGCTTGGGAATGAAATCTTTATACCGATCACATACACTAGGTTACAGCATTATATGGTGGGTTGATAAGTTTCTGTTGTTGCTGCCTTTTTTTTTTCAGTCCTAGATAGTGTTCTGGTACTCATTTTATTAGTTGCACAAAGCTATTGAAAAAGTCCATTCTCAAATTGGAGACAGAGCCTGGACCACTGTTTGAATACCAGTGCACTATTCACTATACCACCCAGCCTTCACAACCAGGTTCTGTATAGGTAATTATAGACAAGACAATACAATTCTGGAGTGAATATACTGTTATATATTTGTTAACTTGTAATCATAAATGTTAGTTCCTTTTCAACTAATCATCATCATGTTCACTTCACTGCATTCATGTCTCAATACAGTTCTCGGTCTTTGGTGTTCACATCTCAATACCATTCTCGGTCCTTGGTGTTCACGCCTCAATACATATTTCGGTCCTGGATGTTCTGAATCAATTCAAATGATGACAGATATATGTACCACTATCTAGCAATATTTCTCTCTGTCTGCCTCTGCTACTGCTGGCCTTTCCTGTCACCATGTTTTCTAATGTCTTTCATATCATATGACCAAAGAATACTGTTGTCACTTTCTTACTGTTGCATATAATGTTGTTTTCATTAGCCTCTTCCAATCATTAATGGTTACTCTGGCTGCCCAATGTGCTTGCAACATGTCTCAAAAACCACATCTATGTGGGTAGATAGAGCACATTACCTTGGCCAGAATCTGTTTAGAGCAGTGGTTCTCAACCTCCAGGGGGAAATTATGATTATTTCAAGATCGCGTTAATACAAGAACCGATTACTTGATATTGTTTTTCCCTCCATACTTTACATTTCTGTACTTCTCGCCCTTCCGAAATTTGTTTTATAACGTAAGTTGACCCGCAAATCATGTTTTATATAGACGTCTAGACTTGTTCTAGTATGTGTTAGTAAATTTAGCTTCCATTTTTAAGTATACTGTGTAGGGGCGGGTGGGGGATTTATAGGGAGGAAATACGAGAGATGGGAATGGACCAATAACGGTTGAGAACCACTGGTTTAAAGGAAGTAAAACACAAATGCATGCTGTAGTCGGACACACTGACCTTTGAGATGCATAACTAGGCGATTCAATTCCCTCAAAAGAGGAACAAAGAACCACATCTCAGTTGCCTCTAAGCTTTTCATAATTGATTTCTTCACATTCCATGATTCATTAACAGAACAAGGTTCGATATAACATTTTAGTGCTCTCTTTCTGACATTCAGTGAAAGTGATTTATTACATAAGATGTTTCACCTTTTGAAATGCAACTTTAGTTGGCCTATTCTGCTCTAAATCTCTCTCATGCATATTATATTTCATATGATGTTATGATTTCCCCTCACGCCCTAAATATTAAAATGTATTGATTGAGAACTTTTCCTTCTGTTGTAATGTCTTATTTTGGTGTTATCTTTATCTGTGATATAAACATTGTTTCTGTTTTCTTCATATTCATGGAAAGTCCTTTTCTTTCTACTCTTTATCACTACAATGACTTCTCTCCACTCTTTATCACTACATTGTCTAACAGATGTTGCAGAATATTTTCATCTTCAGCTATCAATACTGTGTCATCTGCATAACACAGATTGTTTATATAACTAACAACTCATATTACTGCTCTGTCTTTGATCTCTCATTATATTTCACTACAGACAGAAAAGAGATCTGGTGACAAAACATATCATTATCGTACTCCTTGGTTTAGCTATTCATCATAATTTCCCATTTTAATTGTTGCTACTTGTTTCTAGAAGATATTTTTTTTTATTCTGAAATCTTTCCCATCAATTTTAACATCCTTAAAATTTTTATCTTTTCATCATTTTACTTAATTAAATATTTTGGTGTAATTTAAAACAGCAACTCATGGTCTCTGCAATTCAGCATGGAGAGGTATAGCTCCATCCTTGGTCTTACCGTCATGGGTTGTAGTTATTATGCCTTTTTGAAGCACAATGTAAGAAACTATCATCTATCAAGATGGCAAGGTGCCGGTGAGTGCAGTGAATCTAAAACACAAGCACTGGTCTTTCTGTATCTCAGTTGATCTCTCAATTACAATTAGTGTTCAGTATATATATATATATATATATATATATACATATATATACATATATATACATATATACACACACACGAGTATATATATATGCATTATTTATTCCTTTTTCTTCCACAAATCCATACTGTTTTTCACTAATTTTCATCTTTATTTCCCTTAATTTTCTTTTCATTTATAATTCTGTGTAGAAGTTTGGAGACACAGTTTATGGGGCTGATTATATGAAATTCTTCACATTCACTGCTCCTTCAAAATGAATGGAAGCTTGTATAAATAGCTTCTGAACTTAGTAAAGACCAATTAAACTAAGAATAAATGACCACATCTCTCACAAAGTTTTTAACTGGACACAACAGTAACATTTAAAAAAACCAAAAAAAAACAAAAAGATATGATCCAACATTAAGATTGGCACAATGTGGAACTTTCTCCACAATTACAAATTTCCCCTATCTCTATCAATGCTGTAAGCAAACGACTCTTTTACACACCTTGAGGTGCCTTGGATTCATGGTGCGAGTCCCATATTTTGTATAGACCAATCTGCACGTGATGAGTGATGCGATCTATAGCACACTGGCTGCCTTACTTCCCAAGATATTTCCTGGTACCAATTTTAGGCTTGCTTGACCAGAGAGCCCGTGTCCATTTTTAAATATCTGCTTCATAGGGATTCTAACAAATGACCACTGGGACGGAAGGCAGCACGATACCCACACTGAGCTAACACAGCTGCCATAAACCCTACTCAGCTAGTAAAATTTATTGAAAACAAGATACACGAAGGCAACACAATAAAATTGTGGAATATCTTGCTTCATGGCATGACAAGATATCACCACACAAATTGATATATACAGCTCGACCACACAAATTGATATATACAGCTAGATGAGACTGAAGAATCACGATCCCTTGGGCCAGTTGGCAAGGAACCTAATCACAAGGATGATTAAAATGTTCTCCACGCAGCAACAACAAAAAACACATGATATTTCCGGTTTATTTAGAAAATTATTTTTTAAACATACATTTGAGACTGAAGTAATGGTAGCAATTCTACACAGGTGTTTTGCTCATGAAGGCGCTGATAGTAGTACCTATATAAAAGAGCTTCTAGATACATGTAATCATCAGGCCTTGAAATGGTCCTTCTCTCTTCGCAGTGCACCCATGACCTTGACAGGATCAGACTCGCCAGTATGCTGCTGAACTGACGGCACACTGAAAAGAGTTAAACACTTTGTATAGTTACAATCTTTGTGTTGTGGTTAGCGAACTTATCAACAATGCAGTCCTGAGTTTGATCCTGAATAGTGGCAGGATTATATTTTATTGAAAAAACCTATTTGACTCTGATGCCAACCCAGCCTAAATAAAACGAGTTCTGGGACAGTAAAGATGGCTGGCTTGGTTGGTAGGTTGTGAATCCTGTGGAAGACTGTTGAAGAATATCAGTGATGATCTGGACATGATGTTTCAGCCAAAGTATATCAGTGATGATCTGTACATCATGTTTCAGCCAAAGTATATCAGTGATGATCTGTACATCATGTTTCAGCCAAAGTATATCAGTGATGATCTGTACATGATGTTTCAGCCAAAGTATATCAGTGATGATCTGTACATGATGTTTCAGCCAAAGTATATCAGTGATGATCTGGACATCATGTTTCAGCCAAAGTATATCAGTGATGATCTGTACATCATGTTTCAGCCAATGTATCATTTATTTCTTCACCTCATATGATGTATAACTCTGCAGTATGCACCTGACGAGATGCAGCAAAACATGCCAGGCAAGAAACAATGAAACATTTTGTTTATGGCGTAATTAATTAACACTGGTACGATAGTTCTAGCAATACAGCATCGAGAAAATAGCACTTTGCTATTTATATCATTTTAAAGTCATATTTAATTGTTTTTAATAATGATTAAGTTCTGTAACATTTACGATGATAAATACATTAATGAGACAACATAATTCTGACAAAAACAGTTAAAAGAATAAACACTTCACGTACTTGACCCTCATAAAAGGATTGAAGCGCAGCTCTTCCTGGATTGTTGATGGAACTGTAGGTTCACCATTCCCTCTTAGCCTCTGCAAGTGTTTGTGCAAGTGGACATTATCGTATAAAATTACACAAATCATTTGGCACCTTGCCGTCTTGACAGACGATAGTTTGTAAGAGATGGAGTTATTGCCTCTCCATAGCACAAAGCCTGGGCTAAAATACAGAGATCATGTGTTGCCCATGCAGCATGATTCCTCTCTCGGCTTGCCTAGTTCACTCCAGAGGAAAGGTAACACCTCCACATCTGGAACAAGACAAGCTGCAGAAGCTGCCGGATCAGCAAAGCAATGCTCTAATTGTCCGCCTGTCGGAGCTTCGATCCTAGACCAGCCGGCAACCAAGGCTTAAGGCCTGGTCTGCCCTGCCATGACACTTTGTCTTTAGGTTGCATTTCCTCGCACCAAGGTAAGGAAGGCTTCTACCCTCCCAATTGTGTTCTTCCGCCCGTAGCCGTTGGCACAATGTGGGGTGTCAGGTTTGGTAAGTGCCGCCCAACGTTCGGCGCTAACAGAAAGCAGGTAGTACCGTCTACTGTTACATGGTAGCTCAGTCATATCTGACTAAGACCTGACACAAAAAATTACACAGATGTGTATGATAGTTTTATGTATATTGAACCCTCAAATTAAATTCTTAGTACTGTCAAACCAAAGTATACATTTTGTATGAAATGAAAGTAGAACTAGTGAATCAAGTTGAATGCTACAAAATAGGCTAATCAAACTGGAGGCCTGCAGGCAACATACATCCCACAGTTTTGTATGAAGTGAAAGTAGAACTAGTGAATCAAGTTGAATGCTACAGAATTGGCTAATCAAACTGGAGGCCTGCAGACAACATACATCCCACAATGCCAGTATTTTCATGTTAGTTCTATGCAGACAAACATAATACAGAAGAGTAAAACTGAACCTTGATATAAGGTAGGGCAGGAGTTGTTTTGCTTAATGATTCTTCAGCGTACTAGATGTACATAATGTGCGCACCACTTTCAGTCATGGTATCTATTTCTAACATCATCTATCCCATGTACGCAGGTGACTGATTTGGTTTAAATGTATGTTGAGGTTTTCATCTCATGTTTTGATGGCTTATGCAGTCAAATCATTATTTCTATTTACTTTTATACTCTTAGAAAAATATGAGCAGCAAGAAGTGTCGAAAAGAAGTTCCTATTATAACCATCATAGTTGTTAATTAAAATTACAGTAATCTTTGAAAATTTATAGGTTTTAATTAGTACACCTTCTCATATAAGTCAGTGACTCCAAGAATAACTGCAATTCGTGAGGAGATTTGTCTAGAAAAATCTGGTTACCTGGAATCCTTAGTTGAACCACCCTGCTCTTGCAGTCTAAGGGAGTCTCCGTGATGGAGTGGTCAAGCCGTTTGACTCGGGCGCCGAAGGTTGTGGGTTCGATTCCAAACCACATCCTTTAGTTCACTAGTGAAATTTTTCAGACTCCTGTGTGTTGTCGCTAGAGCTACGAAGTTCATGCTGGTGTAAAGCTTTCCGTGCTGCGGAAAGAGACCAAGCCATACGAGATAAAACCTGGTGCATGAAGTCGACCCTGTCGACTTTTTAAAGTTCTTGCAGTTTCTTATTAGTAGAGGAAAAACTATTATGCAGTCATGCATACACCAAAAGTAAAATGTATAAATCTAACCTGAGCTAACTGCAGTCTTTCAGAAATATCTTTGTTGTCAGGTTCAACAGTTGAAGCAAACTTTAAATTGGTCACTGTGTACTCATGTCCGCAGTATACTTTCTGAGCAATGAGAATAAATCGATAGTATGACAAGTTACCATATGTGATAAGTTTAACAGTCTCTGAAAAATTCTTTAAGCTGGTTACTGTTATTCTGTGTATTTTGTAAGTCTAAATTAAATCTAATGCATATCATCATTTGCCTTGGTAAATGGTGTAGGCATAATGTAACAGCTCTTGGTCCTTGATGTTCTGGATCAATTCTATTGTTGACATAGCACTATGCCACCATATTAGCCCATCACATATATTTCTCTCTTTGACTGTCTCTGCCTTTTCTATTACTAATCTTTCTAGTTGTCACAATGTTCTTCAATGCCTCTCTTCTCATTATATGGATACAGAAGACAGTTTGCCTCTTTCTAAGTTATGTATTATGCTTTACTTTCATTAGCCTCTTCAGGGCATTCGTTGTTAGTTACTCTAGTTACGTTTGTTCTTCACCTTTACTCTGTTTATCAATGTGGCTTGCTTACGCAGACAGATTAATGTAACGTAAAATTAATTAGTTACAAAACAAAGAGAATGGCATCTATAATCTTAACATCATGAACATACAATTTAAATAAGTTCTAAATATAAATTATATTGTCTTTGTGTTACCGGGGCTCATAACAGAAGTAAATAATAGTAACACTATAACCAAGCATGAACAAGTCCTGGCATGAGTTTGTTGAGGGCCTATGCTTCAGTGGGAAGTACCACACACAAGTAGAAGGATAAATTGTATTTTTAAACACACACTCCCCGATTGCAAAAGACATTTCTGGCCTAAGACTGGAGTAATAAGTCACCTGCGACTCCACTCAAAACTGACAGATGACAATATTGTCCTACAGGACAAACAACGTAACACTTTTAATATTTCATACACAGTGTATGAGACTTCAAATTGAATTTCCTGCACAAGAAACAAATTAAACTGTACTGCATACTCTCTTTACCACCACTGGGACGATACGTAGTCTATGGCATAAGGATAGTTTCATGTATAAAAATAATAAATGCTGTTTTAAAGATTGAGCACAACCCACAACTGGCAACGCTGATCGTATTCCGGTACGAACCTTAGGCCTTGTCCACATCAATTTGGAAGCACTATACTTGAGTTTCGCTCTCGTTTGAGCTTGTCAGTAGTGCATATCCGTGACCAGACCCGGAAACAAACCCCGGATCACTGGCATGTTATGCAAGTGTGTAACCACTAGACCACGCGGTACACACTAGACGCAACCAAATTCTCACACTAGAATATCACAATGTCACCCATCGTAGGCTATAGCTCAAAATTTGCCCGATCGCCGCAACCACAATGTAATATACAAGTAAATGGGAATATTCTTCAACAAGTGAATCGGTACAATTATCTCGGAACAGTCATAACATCTGATGGGAGATGCCTAGAAGAGATTAGAACAAGAATTGCCATAGTGAAAGTAGCCTTTAGCAAGATGAAAAACATACTGACAAATAAAAAGATGTCAATTGAAATGAGAAAAAGAGGTAAGGTGCTACATAGAGCCTGTTCTTTTGTACGGATGTGGAACTTGGACAATGAGCAGTCAAGCTGAAAAACATCTGATGGCTGCAGAATGTGGTTTCTGAGGAGAATGCAAAGAATACCATGGACAGACAGAAAAACCAATGACCAAGTACTACAGGAGACAAATCAAAATCATAAATTGATTAGAGAAATTAGATGTAGACAGTATAACAGAGTAGCCTGTTATAGGAGTTGGGTGACATTGAGGGGCTAGCTGGTGCGCAATTGAGGTAGTCGAGTAGTGTAGAATGGTATAATAGAATATAAATGAGAAAATAAATAGGCTGGGTTGCGATTGATTAGTAGGTGGAAGTGGCTGTTGAACTTCCAGAAATTGAGATATGAATGGTCATTTTTGGTTAGTGACTTTTGTTGGGGGTATATATTATTTTGCATTATTGTGGAAAACCCTGTCCGTAAAAGCGACAGAATTAAGGGGAAAGGGTGTGTAGTTATTTGTTGATTTGTTTTTAATTGCTTCATGTTTGGAAGGAGTTAGCATTACAGTGTTTTCAGATGTAGTTGTATATATTATTTTGTATAATGTTAGGGGATAGACACTGTCCATATAAGCGACAGATTTTAGGGGGGAAATGTGTTGTATCTTGATTTGTGGTCTCCATTTACTTTTGAAACATTCGATGTTAGCATATTAGTTTGGCCTGTTGTTTTGAGTTGTAATTTTAAGTCCGTAAAAGTGACAGAATTATTATGGTGTTTAGGATTGAGTTATTGTTGATCAGTCTTGGATTTGGTTCTAAATAATGTTGCCTTGTGTTTTTTGTGTGTGATGTTAAAATAGAGTTTTCATTTACGTTGGGTTACAACCTGAGGGTGTATTTAACATTGTAAGAGTGGTCAATTGGAGTTGTCCATATTTAATGGACATTAATAGCGTCCTTAGGATTTTTTGAGTGTGTGTAGTTGACATTACATCTCGAGGTCACTACATGTGAAGTTACGTTCAGAGCCATGATGTTGGGGATTTTAAGAGATACATATTGTGGTATCTTCGGGTTGCTGTGGATATCAGCATAACCTGGGGTGGCCATAGTTTGAACAACGTTCAGTGCCATGAGGTTGGTGGTTTTGGTAGGTGAGGCCCATAATAAATGGACATTGATAGTAATTTTTTGGGTTGCTGTGGATATCGGCATAAACTGGGGTGGCCATAAATTGAGTAGCGTTCACTGGCATGAGGTTGGTAGTTTTAAGTAGAGATGCCCATAATGAATGGACATTGATTATATTTTTGGGTTGCTGTGGATATCAGCATAACCTGGGGTGGTCATAGATTAAATGACGTGGATGTTTTTAGGAATTGATGCCCATAATAGATGGACAGATAGAGAGTATCTTTGGGTTGCTGTGGATATCAGCATAACCTGATGTGGTCATTGATTAAGTGACGTGCAGAGCCAAAACGTGGAGGGTTTTAAGCGTTGATCCCCATATTATATGGATAAGTTGATAGTTTTTTCGGGTTTTTACAAATATGAAATGACTAGAGTGAAAATGGAGCTCAATTATGAGGGTTGTGCTCTGATTTTTTGGACTTTATTACATAAAGTCTCAAGAGAACAATATAGGGTAAATATGGAGTGTTTTTGATTTTTGTGTGTTAGGAAGTGTTCTTCTTATCTTCTCTGGTGGCTACCAGTTCTGTGTCTTTCTATCCTGTGTGGTGTGGATCGCTTCAAGAAGGTTATGTGAAATTTTTTTAGAGTGAAGTAAGTGTAATAATTTTAATACTGGTGATGTATACATGTTGATGATGATAGTAGGGTTTAAGAATGGAATCTAGTGAGGTCTTAAGCGGATTGCTGTGACCATGAGAAAATGTTGACGAAGAAGAAGCATTAATAGTCCATATATAGTTGAGTGTTATAGTTGAGTATTTGAGTAAGGTGCTGGGGAATAGCGGATAGCTATAATTTCTATGAGTATTTGAGTAAGGTGCTGGGGAATAGCGGATAGCTATAATTTCCATGGGTAGTTGGGAAATGTGGTGGGTAATAGCGGATAGTTATAAATCTCCATAGGTAGTTGAATAATACTGGATAGTAGTCGCCGGGAAGACTCCTATGAATGGTTTGATTTTGACTTACAAAAAGTCCCCTGATATATGTTTGAATAGAATATGTTAAGTTAGAATTTTCTTTGAGTATATCTTTTTAGAATTTATGGGTTGAGTGTTAAAGTTAGAGAAAATATAGGTTTTGTTCAAAGACTTTTCTGGGAAAAGTCTTGGTCATAGGGAAAGTAGGCATCTATAACAGAGTAGCCTGTTATAGGAGTTGGGTGGCATTGAGGGGCTAGCTGGTGCGCAACGTAAAGATTTTATTATCGAGCATTGCACAGGTGAGCACCATGGTTGGGGGTAGCTATGGGGTGTCGTGGTGTGACGACAGACGAGTTAGAGGTCAGTAACCGCAATACCATCCGCCAGACCTGTCGCAAGAGTTTGGTTCCATCGGGACTGTTTGATGATGAGCGGGCCTCGGGTATAAAAGAGTTGAATTTTATTTTGTCAACCGACTTGAGAATTACTCTGCCTTTGTTTTGATAAAACAACTAAATAAATGATGAAACAGAAAGGCTGTAGAATTGAGTTGTTTATATTTCAAGATCACCCACTATACGTCACGAATAACATTGCCTTCCCTACACTGCTATAACAGTCAACATTCTTTGGACATGTTATGAGAAGAAATGGATTGGAGAACTTGGTGACAACTGGCAGTTCAAAGGGACCAGACCAAGGGGAAGACCAAGAAGTAAATACCTGGATGGCTTGGCCACATGGCATGGTCGAGACAGGAACACTGAGCTGATCCACGACTCTGGTGATCGAGTGAAATGGCGAGTCATGACCGCCCGCGCTTTCCAGCATAGCACATGATTGATTGGAATCCTTGTATCCCACAACCCCATTCTACACACAGAGATGTTCAACAAAGAATCATAGCAAGCTCCATGACCAAGGCAAGCTTTTAATGTTTCACTACAGACAAGAGTGATGATTTGTTTAAAACATGTCCCAAGGTTGGAACCTACTATGGGTCTATGATATGATAGGGCCATCACTATTTATAGACCTGAATACATGCAGGAACAGGTGGCCAGTCTTTTCCTCTGTTAGAGGATGACAATCGCAGGCACTGAACCCTTACGCTCCACCAATAAAAGGCATAGTTCTTGATACAGTAATATTTGTTTTATGTTATACACAGAAAATGCAAATACATTTCCAGTAACATTCATAAGATGGTACTATACAACATATACAACTGTTTTCAGTAACATTACTACTAGATAACTTATGATTTCTACATATGTCATTGAATGTACAAGGGGGGAAAAGAAGCATACATACAGTTTGTGGTGGCAAGCTGCTGAGTACTTCCACAAGAGCTCGGTACATCTGTTCTGGAGTGCCTTCAAAGAACTTCCCACATCCAGCAACAAACAATGTGTCTCCTATCAAGAAAACACAAGACTTCTTTTGTTTAAACACAGTCTGGTCATGTCTAGTAAATCATTCATTGTGTATATGTTTATGCAGATGTGAACATTTTAGAACAAACATGTGGCATACAACCATTGGCACCTTGCCATCTTCACAGACGATAGTTTATTACATTGTGCTTCAAAAAGGCATAATAACTACAACCATGGCAGTAGCGAATGTGACTGATAAGGCCAATTCACGCTGTACATGTTCGTCCACAGTGAATGCATGTGAACACATGGTCATTTTCACCATCATGCACCATCTTTTGTCTCATACGCTCAGTGTGTGACCTATCTGCAATAATTTTCTCCTTTGTCTTTATTCCATTTCTGATGTTTGCCCTCCATGCAACACGTTCAGCGGCGACTTGCTCCCAATGTGCATTATCAATGCCTGTATCAATCATGTCCCGCTTACACACATCTTAGTATCGTAGTAGAGACCGACCCTGAGATCTCTTACCCATCTGTAATTCACCAAAAAAGATGTCCTTTTGTATTCTACCATCATCCATTCTCCTAACGTGTCCTATCTATCCAAGTCTATAAAGACTGAGCATGGAATAAACCGTCACACAACCTGATCTTTCCAATACTTCAGTATTTGTTATTTTGTCTTGCCACTTAATACCAAGTATTCTTCACAGACACCGCATATGAAAGCTGTTTAAACGTTTCTCTTGGTGTGAGTAATTTGACCAGACTTCCCTGCCATAAAGAAGAATACTAAGGACACAGGCTTGATAGACAAGGACTTTTGTTTTGGCAGTAAGCTTCCTGTTCTCCCAGACTCTTTTTGTTAACCTGTTCATTGTTGTTGCTGCCTTACCAAACCTGATGTTGATTTCCTGATCTAATGATAATTTCCTATTTACCTCTGATCCTTGATATGTAAAGTGGTCTACCATCTCTAGTTCGGCGTCGCCAATAAAAACTGATGGTACCCCATGTGCACCTTGTGACATAATCTGTGTCTTCTTTTTGCTAACTGTTAAACCAAATTCCCCCGGGAAGGTTAACCCGGTCAACAAATGCCTGCAGAAGTCGGATGTGTCGGCCTAACGGCGCAAGAACGCAGCTCCGCTGTAAACAGGCACAACGCAATCACGTCCGGAAAAAAAACTCCGGATGAACGAAGAAGAAGAAGAAGAAGAAACCAAATTCAGAACAAGCATTGGAGAATGCAGATATTAGATGTTGTAATTCTTCCACAGAGTGTGTTGTAATTGCAGCATCATCTGCAAATAGCAACTCACTGATCAATATCCTCTTGATTTTGGTCTTGGCCTTCAATCTGTGAGCATTGTAGAGGCCGCCATCTGAGCGTGAGTGAATGTATATACCACCATCCTGATCACGAAAGGCATATTTCAGTAGAAGTGAAAAGTATATTCCAAAGAGGGTGGGAGTTAGTACACAACCTTGCTTAACTCCACTCTTGATTTCAAACTCTTCTGAAGTTGCACCATCAAATTTGATTATGCCCTTCATGCCTGTGTGGAACGATTCCACAATGGACAGAAGAGTTGGTGGGCAGCCAATCTTCTTTAGTGCCTTGAACAGACCCTCACGAATGACCAAATCAAATGCCTTTGTGAGGTCGATGAAGGAAATAAACAGTGGCTGATTCTGTTCACAGCATTTTTCTTGCATTTGTTGCCATGAGAATATCATATCAATGGTAGACCGGTTCTGTCAGAAGCCACACTGTGATTCGGGGTAGACTTGATCTCCCAGGACTTGACAACCAAACAAAGCATTATTCAACACAATGTTCCTTCCAAGATTATCCTATCTTTGCTAGATCTGGACATTAACAACAGGGGAAAGGAAAATGGCAGTGATCAAATGCCTGCAAATTATGCTTAATTTACTCAGGCAAGACAGGGTAAGAAATAATACGTTAACTTTTAAAAAATACTGTGAAATAGTCTGACCACATATTACACCACCAGACAGTATATAAATAATATCAGGAAGATATAATAGAAAGAAAAAAAAAGATGGAGGTTAACAGAAATTAACCGAGGCAAGAAAACACTATTTTGTATACTGGAACTTGTTCTAGAAATGTATTTATTTCCTGACACTGAGGTGCAAATCTGAGAAAAGAAGAACTCGAAGACAGCACTGATTAAATTTTGTTTTTGCAGCCTGAGATAAGAAAGAAAACATTGAGGATGTGAGGGATTCAAAGCAAATCATAAATAAGCTAAAGGGAAAAACATTAAGATTGACTAAAAACACCATAAATGTTTCAACTGTAACCCCCCATTATGCTTAACTTACTGCTTAAAATTGAGTGTCTTGTCACATGTATTCTGTAATTATCTCTTGTTTTCTTACCAAATTCCATTCTGTCCATCTTGATCAATGTAAATATCAAGGCCTATTTTATGACATGTACAACATGCTTGTTTATGTGAAGGTCTTTTATCATATGTTCATTAGCTTTTATGATTTTAAACATAGCTCAATTGGTCTCTTGTGTAACCCATTCTCTGAGATTTCCAATTATGTTTTGTAATTTTCTTTTCATAATATAGACAACTGCAAGGTAATCAAAATAATGAAATTAATTTTTTTATTTAAAAACAAATAGTCAGAATACCAGGCAGAAATAATTTATTTAATAAGACTGATCTATGAAGCATGGGCAATGAGCTGTCAAGCTGAAACACATACGACGGCTGTGGAAATGTGGTTTCTGAGGAGAATGCAAAGAATACCATGGACAGACAGAAAAACTAACAACCAAGTCCTACAAGAAACAAATGGAAATCGTAAACTAATTAGAGAAATTAGACGTAGAAAGTCACCATTTTTTGGACATGTTATGCTCACTCTGAACTCAAGAATAGTCTATACACACTACTTCTAGTAGTTACAAAATTTTTTTTTTAAATGTTGCATATCCCTTGTAGCTGGCTTCCTGGCCAAGAGGTTACACGACTTTTTCCGTAATCCCGTTTATCCACGCAGGGTAACGCAGCGCGCGAGAATTGGAAGCAGTTCTACCCGCGTTGATGACTTGCGGGATAAGTGAGCTGGCCGCTCAGAAAGCAATGGCAACCTACTGAGCGTAATCTTGCCAAGAAATCAACAATCAACTGAAAGATGCTGATGTTGACAGCGATGTCCTGTAAAGGATGTGCGAATTTAAAAAAAAATAAAAAATCCCTTGCAGGATGTTGCAGTCAACACCAGCATTTTTCAGCTGCTGTTAATGTACTAGGCAAATTTTTATGTTCAGTAATTTGCCATTGCTTTCTGAACGACCGGCTCCCATACCAACATGTTATAACGCAACGTGACACGGTCTGCTGCACAAATCGGTTGCGGCTGCGTTTCGAACACCAGGTAAGCGGCTCACAAACCGCATTCGCAAGCCTTTGGCCATGGAGACCGGCTTCTAGTGGCGCTAGACTGAATTTTGCGGGTGGATTAGCTTTCCCCATAACAGTGTCCCTGGCCATCAGGGGAACCCACTCCGACTTCAGAGGTAATGTGTGAATGTAAATGTCAAACTTTCAATAAAAATGGCTGCTCACAATTCTTCAATTACTAACCTGTGAAGACAGCAGGATCTTGGCCTGATGGACCAGTCACATAATAACAAATGTGGCCTGAAGTGTGACATGGAGTAAACAGACACTTGACATTCAGGCTGCCAATCTGTGTATTACAAGTGTTTTTGAAAAATAAAACAAAATACAAATATTATTTTGTTTCATTAAACAAAATATAACAGAAACATTTAGGCTGATGGCAGAAAATTCAAATATTGAGAGGATACACGGTAAACAAAATTCAAAATATTCAATACACAAATAGTAAAAAAAAAACTAAATATTTAGTACACAAATAGTAAACAAAATAACATATATTCAACATACATTAGTACAAAATAAAATAAATATTCAATAATCAATTAGTAAATAACAAATATTAAATAATTAATTAATAAACAAACCTAACAAATATTCATTACACAAATAATGAATACTTTGGTCACAAGTGGTATATTACTGTGGCAGTTGTGACTAGCGGTAAATGAATAATTGTGTCAACATTTTGAGTTATAAAACAACCATCAGACCAAATTGGGAAAAGAGAACACAGTGATGAAGGGAGATAGTCAACTAACTCCATATAGTTATGACCTCCTGTATGTGAGTACCTCACAATACTTTGGTCGTAACTGCTATGAAATTACCTTTAATGCATAGTTTACTAATATACAAAGAAGACATTTGCATATCACAAGCAGATAACACAGGTGGCACATCTGAATAGTATTCATCACAATCTGTTCATAAGACTGTGGTTAAGATACAAAGACAGCCTAACAAATTTCAGGTCTTGCATTAAAAAACTTGTAATCTTTTATAACTGCAAAGCAAATATGAACTGACCTTGAGTTCATCTCCATGGGTCACCTGGCGGGTGAGAGCCCCAATTCTTGTGTCACCTCCAACTACCTCAGTCGGCCCTACAGCTTCGATAAGTTTGACATTTCCTCCGGCATGATCCCTATGAATATGGGTGACAATGGGAGATCAGCATGGCCGAATGGATAAGAGTGCATGTTAAACATCCAGTGTCCTGATGCTGATATATATATATATATATATATATATATATATATATATATATATATATATATATATATATATATATATATATGTGTGTGTGTGTGTGCGTGCGTGCATGCGTGTGCGTGTGTGTCAAACCCTACATAGATCAGTTGGACTAAAATGTTAACACTCGTCCTTGACTTGGGGATATACATTACAAGTACCTCTGAAGTCAGAGTGGGTTCACCATTTGGTGGTGGTGTGTGTGTGTGTGTCAAACCCTACATAGATCAGTTGGACTAAAATGTTAACGTCTTGCCCTTGACTTGGGGAAGTACATTACAAGTACCTCTGAAGACAGAGTGAGTTCGCCTGGTGGCGAGAGACACTGTAACAGGGAAAACTAATCCACATGCAAAATATCATTCCAGTGCTACTAGAAGTCGTTACACATGTATGGAATACGCTTTAATTCAAAGCGAGCGAACGGGGGGAAAAAGATGTGACAATAACAAGTCAGGAATTCTGTCAATACTTAAGCGTAACAAGTAAGAAAACTATATTTATGTCCAACAATACTGCTATAAGACAAATTATGTATATTAATGTCTGCACACACTTGTGTAACTGTATGTTTGTATATTGTCAGTATTCTCTCTCTCTCTCGCTCTCTCTCTCAGAGAGAGAAATAGGTATGTATGTAGGTAGGTTGATAGGCAGACAACCTAGCTCACATGACAGATATTTGGCTCTATTTATAAACTCTGAAAACTTTCTCTCATCACTTAGAAATAAAGTCAGTAATACCAAAAATTACTGTACACTCAAGCAACACATATCGTCTGCAAAGTTCTCTTTCTTGCACACCAACATTAACCGTACCAGTGATGGTGAGTGGTCAGAACTGTTGTTAGTTCAACCCCTTCTTCCTTCAATGCTTGCTGTACCTGCACACAAAGCAAAGTAACATGGGGCTGCTATAAGTAACCATAAAAATCTTGTAAAATTAACAAACACACAAACTACACAGAAACATCTTCCTTAAAATTATAACTGCTAAAGCAACCTATAAGAAGCATTCACAATGGTTTAACGGGACGCAGAGGTGTTTCCAAGGCACCAGGGCCAGGTTTTATACTGGCCAAGACCTACTAACACGTCCTAGTCATGCATCCTGGGCAACTTTGGAGTCCTGGCTAACGTAGTAGGATTGCTGATTCTTCCGAAGTCGGAGAGTATCTGCCTGCATGGCGAGGAACCACCAGTCTGCACACCAATAAGCCAGACATGGGACAACGGATACTCACGCAAAACCTCAGTCTGGTATGACATCACACTGATGTTGGACAACAAGATGTCTTCATCCGACATATAGGACTTCACGCTGGAGTTCACAGCCAGCGAACGCAAGCAAGCACAATGGTTTAACCAACTACGTAAGTATGTTTACATGCTGCATGTTTTTTGCAAGATGTTGCGATCAACCCAAGTTTGATTTATTTTATAGTCAAATTTACATTCAGTCGTTTTGCCATTGCTTTCTGAACAAGTCAATGAAGTCCAAATCTCTAGTGTAGAGAATGAACCCACTACCCCACCATCAGGAAGTTTAAGAGTGAGTGCTCTTAACCTTTCTGCCACACTAATCTATGTGTAACTTTGTATCTAACCTGAACTGTATCTAAAGCAATATGAGGCAAATATGTTTCAGTTATGTATATATGATGGATATGAAACTAAACTGGTGTTAGAGCTAAGGTGTCATGTACTCTGTTAGAATCAAACAGTCAGCAGTTAGAAGCACTTAGAAGTATTATGCCAGTGAAGTAGGATTAACTTAGTAAAGAAATGAACATATCTTTTCATGAAACTAAGTATATATAGTTACTTATATTACATTCCTTCTTCGCATTAGGTCTATTGATAAAGAAATAACCGAAACCTGTGGAGGGAACATTAGCAAAATTGGCCTAATTCCAGCCAGTCCATTTGTGCTGTGCTGAATGATGACCTGGTTACAACCTAATATGCATCTCAGCAGACGTGAGGTTCCAGTACTGGTTTTGCATACCCTGCTGTTGCTGAGCTTGGAGAAAGAGTCTCTAAACAAACTTCATTCTGATAGTTGCAAGATGCGGACAATCTGAATGCCAATGCAGACTTAAGAGTTTAAACTCAAGTTAACCACGAGAATCCCTACCAACATTGCAAACATATTACATACATTATACATATATACTTTACATAGACATGTAAAGTACCTATCACGTTAAACAGCATATAAAGCAAAAACCGAACATATATATATGAGGGGGCTTCACATGAAAACCTTAAAAGTGTGATAGAAATTACAATAACCATGCCATTGTCATGTAACCTGTCAATATTGTTGTGGTAGAAATTACAATAACCATGTCATTGTCATGTAACCTGTCAATATTGTTGTGGTAGAAATTACAATAACCATGTCATTGTCATGTAACCTGTCAATATTGTTGTGGTAGAAATTACAATAACCATGTCATTGTCATGTAACCTGTCAATATTGTTGTGGTAGAAATTACAATAACCATGCCATTGTCTTGTAACCTGTCAATATTGTTGTTAAGGATGGCAAGAGTGTTAAGCAAGTGATATTGTGCAGGTGAAACCGGTGATGTCATAAGGACAGTTTAAAGATGTATTGTGTTCCCCCCCCCTCTTTTTTTTTGGACATACGCCAAAGAGAAGCAGAGTGAATGAGGTGAAACTTATAGAAATTCATTGGCGAAGGAAGGTCCAATATGGTTATGCATGCCTGTCAGTCCAGCAAGTGTGTGAGTGGAGTAGGAAGTTTCAGAACGGCATGACTTCTGTGACAGACTGTTCGCTATTCAGCACACCACATCATCCATGATGTGCTATAGTACCGCAAAGTGTCTGCAAGGTGGATGCCACGGCAGCTTACTCCAGAATTGAAATGATGACGCACTGATGCTGTTCAAGAACTAGCCTCAAGTGATTCTAACAGAGTATGTGACACCTTAACTTTAACGCTCTTGACGGCCTTAACAACAATATTGACAGATTACAAGACAATGACATGGTTATTGTAATTTCTATCACACTTTTAAGTTTTTCCTTTGAAACAACTATCAGATGAAAACTCAAATTAAAATAAAAGACCACAGCTGTTACAAAATGTGAAGTAAATAAAATGTGTACCTTCTCTGGCTCGACAGGATCAACTACAGCACATTTTTTAGACTGTTCGTCTATGATGAGGTACATGTAATTGTCCTCCAAAGCAGACAAGAGTTTTACCCTCATATCTGCGTGCTGAATCAACAATGGGGATGAATGACAGAGACGAATTGCAACAGGTCTCACTGAAAGTAAATCAACAAAATCAAACTTATTTAACATGAACTATCAATCAACTACAAAGCAGATAACACTGTCTTCAAGCCTTCATCTGCAAACAAAAATAATAATACCAAGGGCTAAAATAAACACTACAATAATCACATTAAGGCATAATATATAAAAATGTACAATAAATGTTCAAACAAGAAAGGCTAAATACATTTTTGAACACCTGACAAATCCAAAGAAAATATCTAAATTGCCATTATGCTAAGAACATCTCTGAAGTTTTTTTGGGGTCGAATTTCACCCTGCATATTTACATAACGAACTAACATCCTATCTTTTGCCTGTTATTTATTGTCACTTTTGTTTTCTGATGAAAGCTTGTCACTGCATCATCCTTCATTGTTGGTGAAATGGGTCCTCTTCATTTCTTGTTTTTCCTTTCATTCAATACATGTTCATTGCTTTACTAATAGTTAACACCACTTCACTGTGCATAATGTTTCTAAGTGATTCTAACTGTCTGCTCTAACAGAAATGATGACTCCTTAACTGTAACACTAGTTTAGTTTCATAACCGTGATCATTATTGTCATGTGCCTTGCCATCTGGCATGAATGTTCATCCTTATCCACATCTCAGGATCTCCGAGATAATGTAAGTTTAATAATAAAACGTTTACTAAAGCATTACTACTTTCATCATGATTAACCTCATTTGTTTACCGATTTAAGACAAATAATTGCCCCCATTTAAATATGTTGTCATTTTCATCTACAGCCAACTTAAACTATATTTATGTTTTCTATTTTCTAAAGTCGTCTCATAATTAGTTGTAATAAAAGTTTGCTTGCGTGACTAATCAAACTTGTAAATTACAGGCTATAATTCACGAAATATATATATATATATATATATATATATATATATATATATATATATATATATATATATATATATATATATATATATATATATCAGTTTAGAAGACTTAAGGACTTGAATAAGTTACCGTTTTAGGATAACAGTTTGCAAACTTTATTATGCAAGTTTCATGATTTTTAAACCTTTCAAGTAAAATACCTACTTTATAGCTATACTGTTTTTGTGTTTGGTTTCTTGTTACTTTTCCTTGCTCAGTTTATTGTTATTTTTATTATCTTTTCTCTTGATCATTTTGAAGAATGCATATGGCTGTGATCTGATTGAGTAACCAGTTCTCTTTGTGAGTTAATTTCTTTCAGGATATATGCTCTTTCTATCTGTCCAGTTCTCATCATTCTTCTATAAACCACACCTCCACTGCTTCCACATAATTCTTCACTTGTTCTGTTAATTGAAATTATCCATGATATACAACCGTAAACATCAGGATTGGCTCAATTTAGCAGTCTTAAGAACTTTCAGAGATATTCTTTATCTTGGGAAATACTGCCTTTGCTTGGGCTAAGATACATTTAACCTCTTTAATAGAATTAATGAAGTTAATTAAATGCAGAATTAGAATCATACATATATTGGCACTTTTCCATCTTGACAGATGATAGTTTGGTACATTGTGCTTCAAAAAGGCTTAATAACTATGACCGATGGCGGTGGCGAGTGTGGCTGATAAGGCCAATTCGTGCTGCAAATGTCTGTCCACAGTGGATGCATGTGAAAACATGGTCATTTCCACCATCATACACCATCTTACGTCTCTCACGCTCTGTGTGTGCTTTATCTGCAATCATTTTCTCCTTTGTCTTTATTCCATTTATGATAGTTTCCCTCCATGCAACACATTCAGCGGCGACTTGCTCCCAATGTGCATTATCAATGCCTGTATCAATCATGTCGCGCTTACACATCTTTGTATCATAGTAGTGGCTGACCCTGAGATCTCCTACCCATCTGTAATTCACCAAAAAAGATGTCCTTTGGTATTCTACCATCATCCATCCTCCAAACATGTCCTATCCATCTAAGTCTACGAAGACTGAGCATGGAACACACCGTCACACAACCTGATCTTTCCAATACTTCAGTATTTGTGATTTTGTCTTGCCACTTAATACCAAGTATTCTTCGCAGACACTGCATATGAAAGCTGTTTAAACGTTTCTCTTGGTGTGAGTAAATTGTCCAGGTTTCACTGCCATAAAGAAGAGTACTAAGGACACGGGCTTGATAGACAAGGACTTTTGTTTTGGCAGTAAGTTTCCTGTTCTCCCAGACTCTTTTTGCTAACATGTTCACTGTTGTTGTTGCCTTACCAATCCGGACGTTGATTTCCTGGTCTAGGGATAATTTGCTATTTACCTCTGATCCTAGATATGTAAAATGGCCTGTTTGGTGTCGTCAATAAAGATTGATGGTACCCCATGTGCACCTTGTGACATAACCTGTGTCTTTTTTTTGTTAATTGTTAACAACAAGAACAAAAATGTATTTTCTAAGGGTTAAGAATTGGGAACGCAGGCCCGTCTTACATTCTGCCCTTCTATCACTCTCTTTCATACATTATATCATTCACCCATCATTCAAGGCTAACTGAAAACGGCAACAATATAAAAGATATGCATTATAAAGGCATGGGAAAAATGAAAAATCAACACTACACGTCTCAGTAATAGTGTTCTAATAATTTGCGATTATATGTATAGGGATTGATGATGTCTTTGATGTCTTGTGGAAGATTGTTCCACAGCTGAGTTGCAGAGTACGTTAAGCTTGTTTTGTATAAGTCTGTCCTAGGCTTCGGAATGTGTAATATATTTAATTGTTTACTGTGTCTAGCATTATATTTAAACAATGGCCAAAGGTAATTTGGGGCGTTCCAATGTAGGATTTTGTGAATTAGTTTGGCCTTATTGAAAAGCAGGCATTTGCGGAGTGGTAGTAACTGAAGGCGTTTATGCAGGCTAGGATTGTCAGTTAAATGTTTGCTATTAATTAAACTCATGGCCCGTTTCTGGAGTGAGTAAAGTCGCTTGGTGCTTGAATTGGAACAATCCTCTCAGATTCAGAACAAGCATTGGAGAATGCAGATAGCAGATGTTGTAATTCTTCCTCAGAGTGGGTCGTAATTACTGCATCATCCGCAAAAAGCAACTCTCTGATTAGTACCCTCCTAATTTTGGTCTTGGCCTTCAATCTCTGAGCATTATAGAGGCCGCCATCTGAGCGTGAGTGAACGTATATACCTGCATCCTGATCACGAAAGGCATATCTCAGTAGAAGTGAAAAGTATATCCCAAAGAAGGTGGGGGTTAGTACACAACCTTGCTTAACTCCACTCTTGATTTCAAACTCTTCTGAAGTTGCACCATCAAACTGTATTATATCCTTCATGCCTGTGTGGAACGATTCCACAATGGACAGAAGAGTTGGTGGGCAGCCAATCTTCTTTAGTGCTTTGAACAGACCTTCACGACTGACCAAATCAAATGCCTTTGTGAGGTTGATGAAGGCAATAAACTGGTTGATTTTGTTCCCGGCATTTTTCTTGCATTTGTCGCAATGAGAATATCATATCAATGGTAGACCGGTTCTGTCGGAACCCGCACTATGATTCGGGGTAGACTTGATCTCCCAGGACTTGAAGTCTGCGCAGAACAATTCTGACAAATACTTTCCCAACAATACACAGAAGTGAGATACCCCTATAGTTGTTACAGTCGCTCTGATCGCCCTTGTTCTTGTACAGCATTATGATGTTTGAATCTTTGAAATCCTGTGGGACTTATCCTTCTCGCCAGCATAGTTCTATTAGCTGGTGGATCTGTAAAGTGAGTGTGTCTTGCCCACTCCTGATCATCTCTATTGGAATCCCATCCTTACCTGGAGCCTTGCCAGATGCAAATTAATTTATAGCATACTTAACTTCTGTTATGATGGGAAGTGTGTCCAGGTGGTCAAGAGTTGGCAGCCTTAGTGCTTGTTTTCTGGACCAAGAACTTCTACCTTCGTGCACCTGATTAAAACTTTTGACTGCTATCCTCAGTCTACCTGCAGAGCAGCAGGTTGCGTCTCTTTTAGTCTGGTCCCTATCCCAAGAGTTGTCCAATATGTAGTTAATATCCATCGGCATAGCGCTTGGGGTCAGTGGGACACTCAAGCTCCCCCACCACAGCAAGGTGGAGACACGTCGGGGGAGGAAGTGGAGATAAATGGACACACTTAAGAGTCCTGAAATTAGGGAAATCATGTCAATTTTTTTATGGAGATACCAACACTCAAATGTGAATATCTCTGCTTAGAATTGACATACAGGCATCATTAAGGTACCATTAGATTTGGTTTTTCAAAGCCTATCTATCTGTGGTGGTCTCATGAGTAAATACTCAATTTTAAAAAATCATGATCGTATTTCCTAAACTCAGAAATGAAGAATTAAGGACTGAAGTTGGGGTTAGGGTTATAGTGGGGCTAGATTTAATTAGAAACAGCAAGTTGAATGGTTCGGCTATATAACTAGGCTACCAAATCAAAATAAGCACAAGCAATGATGTACAATAACAAGTACAGATGGGTATGTACTGTACTGAGTAGTACTGTACTGTTCAGTACAGAGTACAGATCCAAAATCCAAAAAAAAAAGGAACAAAAGAAGGAAGAAGTAGAAGTAGAGCAGAAGAGGACTAGACTAAATTAAATAATGGACTTGTTTCAGACTGACTAATTCCACCTGTCTTTGTTAAATAACATAAGTTACTGAATATGTACACGGGCAGTATTCCCCTTTGTTAAAGAAATGAAGATAAGTTTCTGAACTTTGGTTAGAACGTCTCTAAGCTTCTCTACGTACCGTGACGAAGCAATACCAGCGACCGCAACAGTGCCTTGCGCACTATCATGTTTACAAACTTCAATAAAACGGAAGTAGATTCGTAACCAACCCCTGTGGGTGAAGGTAAAGGTCATCTCATTAACAGATGCTGCCGTTGGAAATATGAGGTGTTTGACAGTCACATATGTTTTTGATATATACTAAGTCACGGCATATGAGCTGGGGTGGCTATTTTCCTTCCTCGTCGCCTTTCCTTCCCTGAAAAATGCCCGGTATCCAGTTTTTATTAGGCTGGGTCGACCTAGAGCCCTATTGGCAGTATTGGTCCGAAAAATAGGCCCTCCCTTTTGCTGGGGATTGAACCCAGACCACTACCAAAACCATTGTCTTAGTAGGCAAGCGCACTTTTGGCACCACGACATAGTTATGTAGTAGGCCCTTTGCAGAACTTCGCTCTCATCACGACGAGAATAAAAACTTCTCGGTCTCTTGCCATTCCTCCCGCTTCATGCACTCTCATGCTCAAAGTGTCTGCAATGTTTAAATAAATAAAATTATTGTTCAGTCTCTCTCTCTCTCTCTCTCTCTCTCTCTCTCTCTCTCTCTCTCTCTCTCTCTCTCTCTCTCTCTCTCTCTCCGGACTGGTCGACCACTGCCTATTCTGTATTCATTCATCCATGGCAAAATAAAAACATGTATCATGTAAGTATGTTAACTTCTGCGAAAAAGTGAGAGATCGATTGATTGATTTAGGAACCGACATCACAGCATTCGGGGCATTCCTATAAGCGCTCCGTCCCCATCCTCAGCAGCCAGCCAAGAGTTCCAACACTAATAGTTCCAGTAGCTATCTGATTATATGTCCGTCTCGCCTTTCCTCAGAGCGTCGAGCGTCGGCCAGATCCCCTCGTCACACCTCTCTGCCGCATTCTTACCAGACTATGGTGATCCATTTGCTCCTCCGAGGTATACACGTGCTCCCACAAGGCCGCAACCACGTCTGCCTTGTCATGCATTAATACTCCACCAAGTTTTGCCGAGCCAGATAAATACAGACACAGTGTACATACTGCATGCATATATTTTTTTTTGCATATCCCTTACAGGACGTTGCAGTCAACATCAGCATATTTCAGCTGCTCTTGATGTACTAGGCAAGACCACGCTCAGTAGTTTGCCATTGCTTTCTGAGCGGCCGGCTCACATACCCCGTAAGTTACCAACTCGGCAAGAACCGCTACCGATTCCCGCGCAGGTTACGTTTCTCACGAGAATATACGGGATTACGGAGAAAGACGATAAAACATAGGCCAGCGAGACCGGCCTGCATATAGTAGACTAAGAGTTATTGAAGAAACTGGCACCAAAGAATTACGTTTTTTTTTTTTTTTTGCATATAATTTTTACAGGACATCGCAGTCAACACCTGCATTTCTGCCGCTGTGATCTCTTGGCAAGTTTACGTTCGAATTACTAAACTTTCCAGTTACAAATGTTTACATAACCACTAACTAACTACCAGATATGCTCGTTGTGATTATTCAATCAATCAATCATGTGCCATGCCGGAAAGCGTGGGCGGTCATGATAATAATGATGTGATTATTATCTCCCCCTTTTTCGCAGCAGTTATACGTGCATGAACTATGCCTTTGGCGACTGTTCTTTCCAAGCCGCCCTTGCATTTAAAATGGCCAAGTATGTTATAGTGTGTTCACTTTTTTTTTTTTTTTTTTTTTTTTTTTGCCCCAATATAAAATTCAATATCTCAGTAACCAACTGAGGGGAAATGATGAGATTTAGCATATAACCTTTTCATTATGTCCACCCAACAAAACTTTTTTTGTTCAGGAGATTGTACAGCAGATTTCAATGTTTGTTTATATGCGGTATATAATTTACGGCTCATTTTAAAAGTATTACAGCTTCATCAAGACACATCCGCGCAATCAGTGGATGGAAAGATAAAGCGTTATGTGCCCAGTAGTAAAGGACAGCGTTTGGTCATAGCCTATGCTGGTAGTACTCATAATCGTTTACTACAGAATGCTGGGCTCGTGTTCGTATCAAAGCATAAGACAATAGGGATTATCATAATTAGATGAATGGTAATGTATTTAGAGATTGGCTCGAGAATACAGTACTTCCATCCCTTGATAGACCGTCTTGTCTAATCATGGACAATGCATCATATCACAATATTGTTGCCCAAGAAGACAAAATACCTAAAGCATCGAGCACAAAGGAAGTAATAAAGATATGGCTCCGAATGGAAAATATACCATTTCCAGAAACATATTTCAAGCTACAGTTGTTGTCCCTTGTAAAACAGGCGCAAAAAAAGCAAGAAATATCAAAACGCCAAGTTGATAGAAGAGCGTGGCCATAGGTGCTTGAGACTTCCGCCGTATCATTCTCATTTAAACCCTATAGAACTTGTGTGGGCTAAAATTAAAGGACAGGTGGCAGCTGCCAATACTACATTCAAATTGTCTGACGTCAAGATACTAACCCAGTCCGCGCTATTAAATATTGATAAAAGTTACTGGAAAAAATGTGAGGACCATGTGTTGAAAGAGGTAGAGGACTATTGGAGAAAGGATGGATTGAATTTTATGCAACCGAGAGCAATCATCAACCTACTGGAATCGTCCGACACAGATTAAGGTCTGAGCAGATCGCGAACCTTAATCCACGTGCACACCAACTGGGATACTTTGCTCCAACTATTCAGACGGATTGCAGGCCCTAAACATTACAGCATCAGCATAATGTCAATGGCAACAGTTTGTATTCCATAGTGATGAATTTTCAATTCCGCAAGCCCTCAGCGGTGACAAACAACTGTATTGAGAAAAAAAAACACACACACACACTAAACGCATTGAATACCAACAGAAGAGTAATATTGCGGTGGGAACTGACATATTGTGGCATAACAAGAAACGTGAGAGTAAACACGTTGTCAAATTAGGGGACAACACACGTGCATACGAATCAATCTATAAACTTCAATGAAAAGAGGACCAACATCTTGGTAGTTAAGAAGAAAGCCCACTACCGAGACACTGACAACTATTTTCATAGTGCAAAACAGGTAATCATGTTCCGTCTCTGAGCGGTAAACAGCAGAGTAGACAATCTTTCACGAAGACTCAAAGAGGGTCTGTCATCCATGTGTACGTGTGAACAAACTACACAGGCAGCTGAACAGATCCTTAAAAATGGAAACATGATGACTAAATTGCGGTATCATTTCTGGTCACTCCATACGCACATTAACGCACAGCTATTTAGAAGCTTTCACGAACTCAATATAAAAAGCTAACATGAATACTTGTGTACACACTATTAACCAGCAGCTGAAGAAACAAGAAGGAAATGAAAAATAAGGTAAGAAATATATTCCTTCTAATTTCCTGTCAATTTACAAATTATTTACCCCATGCCTCTGTAAATTCTGTCTTTACTAATATATTACACATTGCACCCCTCTCAGAATTCTCCGTGATGAAGTGGTCAAGTCGTCTGACTCGGGCTCCGAAGATTGTATGTTCGATTCCGGGCCGCGTCCTTCATTTCACGAGTGCATTTTTTCGGAGACTCCCAAGGGTCGTCGCTGCAGCTACGGAGTTCGTGCTTTGAGCGACGCTTTCCGTGCTGCGGAAAGAGACTGCGCCATTTGGGATAAAAAATCCGGTGCAATGCAGCCGACCCTGTCGACGTTTAAGCGACATTTTTTTTATTGACCCACTCCCATACGAATCTGGCTACGCCTTGTACTTGTGTCGTTACCCGTAGTGACGTGCTTTACCGTAAA
The DNA here is from genome assembly GCA_963921405.1 of Cepaea hortensis. Classification (NCBI taxonomy): domain Eukaryota; kingdom Metazoa; phylum Mollusca; class Gastropoda; order Stylommatophora; family Helicidae; genus Cepaea; species Cepaea hortensis. Next base: position 46,991,901 of record OY992878.1, on the reverse strand, counting down.
GCTAGTTTGTTAGCGTGAATTCATTATATTTTCGCCAAAACATCAAAGAAATGTGGCCGCTTTCAATGATTTAAGTTACCTTTGGTCTTATCAAAGACATATTTCTTGGGTGGGGGTCAATATAAGACGCAGAAAAACTTTCATAATGATGCAACAGACAGTATTCATATACATTTATCAAGGCATTCATTTCTGAATATACTACAGTAGTACAATGTCTGCATCTTTTGTCTTCTTAGTCCACGGTATTCTAAGAATTGTTCCTGTTAATTTTATTTAAATGGCCTTAATTGTCCCCTTTAGTGATTGTGAAATGGCCATTCTTTGCTGGCGTTGGTTTATATTTTTCTGTTTCTTTGTCTTCTCCCCCCTCTCATTCTTCACCTCCTCCCCTCGTTCTCCTTTTCATTCGGTCCTTCGAAGCTCATGACGGGATTTACTGGAAATGACCGAGAAAGAACTCCATACTCTGAAAGTGTTTGCAGCGGTGGACATGGAGCAAATAATTCGTTCATACTCTACCCGCATCTGATAATTTCGGTGATTGAGTATGGTCTGTGATTCCTCACAATATCACAAGGCCAGCTGATGCTGATGGAATTCTACAAAATAATACTATAGGCCAGTAGTCCCCAATCTCTTCAAGCAGAGGGGCATATCTACTATTTTCGGTAGTTAAGCGGGCCACAACGTTATAAAATTATAAATGTCGTGCAATATCATTCTTACCTTTTTTAACTTAAATTTTAAATGAGTTTCGAAAATCGCTATTAATGTAATTAATTTACAATTGTAAATGTTCTTCGGATGCTAGTTTATCAAAGTCTGGGCACAAATCTCTCGTGCCCAAAGTCATAAGCGCAGCTAGGTTACTGTCGGTGAATCTGCAAAGTTGCTTGTTTTTTTTTTTTATAACGATCATTACGGAAAATGTCTGCTCGAAGCCTCGTGTGCCACTTTCTGACAGCTGGCGGGCCACAAGTGGACCGCGGGCCGTGATTTGGGAACCTCTGCTATAGGCTTTACAAGTGATACATTCATTCATTCAGTAGCATGTCCTTTGCAGAACCTCGCTCCCATAACAACCTTCCGGAAACCTTCTTGGTCATGAGCAAGATTTTCCGCATCCGATACACCGATCTGGAGATCATCTGCCACATCCTGCACCCATCTACTCTTTGGCCCTCCTCTTCCTCTCTTCCCGGACAAATACCCATCCATTATTGTTCTTTCCAAGGGATACACCGATTATATGTGTGTGTATGTATGTGTGTGCGCGCGCGCGCAGGGGCAACATATACTAGCCCGTTTTCCATATATTAGCTCCATGCTAAAATCTATCTTAGGCTTGCAGCCAACCGGGAGCGACCACTGCACAAAGCTGTAAATGATACCATGGGATACAGCTGAAGAGAGGCAGGTTATTGGATGGCACACGCCGAAGACACAATTAGCCTGGCGTATGGAATGAACGGGATAGCGCGTAAAGAACGGGATGTCGCGAAATGAGATCAAATCAGCTGGCTTCGTACCAAGAATCTTCATTGTAGTACGTACGTCATTATGGAGTTCCCCTGTTATATTTAACTCGGGAGACGCCGGTTGATTTGCATAAATTAGTAAGTTCTAGAACTTAGAAGGTTCTCGATTGAAAGGTCAAAACGCACACTAAGTTTATTTCGCGAGTAAACTAGACGTGGTCATTGGGCAGGAGAAAAACGTGATTCTCGCGTAAAGTGAGGAAAACGGGCAACATGACTTTTCCGGGTTGGAGGATTTACTTCGCAACCGCAAGAAGGCATAGAGACATCATTTCGATCTGAGACTCCACCGGGAGCTGAGATCCAGAACATCAGCTAATATTGTCAAGAATGGTCAAGCTTGAGGCTTGATAACCACAAGACAGTAACGTCGGCTGAGAAGTGGTAGTTTATAGTTTTCAGGTAATACCTCTTTACATCCTTTCATTGTGTAAGTCAGCGTAACATTGCATTTGAAAGACATCTCATTAGTTATGCGAATACGTAATGAGTTGGCGATCGATAATTGACAGCGCGCGGCTGCCACTCGTTCGTGTTTACATTTGTGGTTTCCGTTCGCGAATTGTAACAGATTAGTTTACACAACTGATGACTGGAAGTCCATTAATATGGCAAACTACAGTGTAGCTACAAATATATTACAAGTTGTGAGATCTTGTATTTATTAGTGAAGTTACAATTGTGGTAAAGTAGTAATAGTATCACTATCTGTTAAATCAAAGCGGGCTTCGTTCAGTATTTACTGTTACTGTACTTAGTAATTCTGTGGTTAGGCTGTAGGAGGAATTCAGACAGTGCCCTGGCAAGAGCAAGTGTGTTTCGTGGATCGAAACAGAGCATGTAGTTCTAAGGCACTCTAGGATTAGATACCGCTATTTTGTGATAGATACATAGTGATGGTGTCAGTCCTAGGAAGTGATTTCTTGCTGGAAGGAGTTATCATGTGCTGTGATGATGATGATGATGATGATGATGATGATGAGATATATATATATATATATATATATATATATATATATATATATATATATATATATATATCGTACTGTGTAGCATGTATATATAGTTAGGTAGTGCGTTATATAACTGAGCGAGTCGTCGACGTTTGAGGCGGTCCGACGCGAGATACCTATGCGCTATCGTCGCGATTGTGTGAAATCGGTCTAGTCTTCTCTACACTGCCCTATGACTTTTTCTTGATGATCCTAAGTGCGTGAGTGCTTGGTTGATTGATGGAAGAGAAGGTGTATGGCTGTTGAATGAGACTCGGAAATGTGTGGGATATGGGGTGCAAGGCAATGATAATATGTATATAACTGGCACACCAGGCCAGTTGTGATGTTCGGTCACCACCCAAGGCTAATCCGCTTGGGGGACCCGAACAGGTAAGAACCCTTTGAACATGTAGGGCGCTAAACATGTTTAGACACAAAATTTCTCGCCTCAAGAACAGAGGTAGACCAAGAAAGGTTTCGCTATTGTGTGGGAAGGTATCCCACTGGCGAAATGGATTATTATGACATTAATTGTTTATTGTTTAGTACTTGCTTAGATGTTAATTTCTTGATAAACAATATGTCTATGTCCTATGACGGGGAGTGATCTAGGGACCAGCTCTTCCCGAGGTTTAGTTTTCTATTAATGTAAATAGAAACTGTACAGTTCTTCATACAATCACCGAAGACAAGTCAGGTAGGAATATGAGACAGTAAGATCAGACTCGACTTTTTCGGAACCTAATCCTTCCGACTGGCTGATCCAGGAGCCATTCTACATTGGAAATCTATCCATGCTTCCACTATGTATATAGGGATGATTCCCTATGTAAGCTGAAGGCAGCTTATTGTAGTAGATGATAGCATGTGAATCCTAGTTGGCACCGAGTGCTCTCACCGACCACTCTTTCTTTTCAGGTGTTGCCTGTTGTTGAAGACCTATAGGGCTGTTGTTGAAGACCTATAGTGCTGTTGTTGAAGACCTGCAGTACTGTTGTTAAAGACCTATAGTGCTGTTATTTAAGGCCTATAGACCTGTTGTTCGAGACATGGAGTACTGTTCTTTAAGACCTGCAGTACTGTTGTGGAAGACCTACAGTGATGTGACATGAAACTTACGGTGGGTTGTATCATAAGTTTACAATCAAACGTCTGTGGTATAGAATTTTTACAACGACCCTGTGTTGTAGTTGACTTCTTCACTGAAGCCAATCTTCCAAGGAAAGGTTTTGTTTATTGACTTGATCCAGAGGACCACCCCGACTGGGGAACGTCAACGCTCTGGGAGCATTTCAGCTAGACTATTCTGGTTGAAGGACACTGAACCGTGTCAATATACCAGCAGAAACCGTAGGGGTTTCACAGTGATACGTCCTCCTACGAACGTATAGCCACTTGCACTGTTCGTTTATTATTCCATTGTTTTAGACCAGACTCAGATGGCGTCCAATCAATCCTGAGGCAAGATATATCTGAAGTTAGTCGTCTACCAGAGAGTAGAAGCTCACACGAGAGACACGTCAGTCTTTGTTATACTTTAGCTGAGTGATTTCTTCTAGATTTCTGACGAGAATCTACATCGCCCAACCAGGGGTGAATCACCATGTCATTATATTTAGAGACGGTGGCAAGACTCTATTTTCAGCTATTGTCCAGGTGCTTCAGGGGATACCTCATGGTCGAGGGTCTCCCATCCAGACTGTGTAGAATAGCAGTCAAAGAGACACTTGGTAAGGACAATTCTCGCATTTGTAGAGGTGTCCTGTCATCGGAGGTCCTGGTGGCTAAATCCCATTTCTTTGATCACCGGTTGCTTGCGGCAGATAAGACCTCAAGTGTTCCAGACAGCAGTGCTGGGAGAGAGCCCGGTGAGTCAAAAGGACCGACTCGACGGAAACACCTTGCAAATCTTCTGCTACGCCTCGCGATGACCGAGGGAACATCTCTGTCTCTATCTCTAACCTTTATTCTATATTATAAATAGATCATTTCCTATCACGACGGTCTTTTCAGACCTGTGTCTATAGTGTAAATTAAATTGATTAATTGTTGACATATCTTTTCTACGATTATTATGTGTGGTCTTGGACGAGTCCTGAGAAGTACTTGCTACTAGGTAGAGGGTAGATAGTAGAGGTATAGAATCTGGGAGGGGCCTGTAGACTAACCACACGTTACCTTGCAGAGGGGGTCAGTAAAAGTGTATCTACCTGTCCAACCCCTGGGGTTAGTATACACGTGAGTGTCTGGAATACCTTGGGCTTGTGTTCGTTCACAACAACCAATGCCACCCTGTTACAGTACCACTTAATAATTAAGCATCGTATAGAGTTATAGTTACATTGGGCTGAGAATGGACAGCGGATATTACAAACGTCTCTGTGCAACTGCTTATAGAAGACAACTCACACCCTATGGATGTAATTATATACTTGACAGATATTTGCTAAGAACTACACAGAGTGGACGGAATTTTCTTGCGCAGACAAATTAATACTTTAAGAAGGAATTTTGACGTGCTAGAAAACATCTAGCATGAGAATGGAAGTTGTGACTGCCACAGCAGCCTTCAGATGTTTGAAGAGTAGCACAGCCAGGCATGCTGCATTTAAATATGGCATGTTCCTGGTGGAGTGGCTAACATCGCTTGACAGGACGAAGCTTGCGAGCACACCACGATTTTCTACTCAGGGCATGTAGGTGTGCACGGTAATAAACATGCAAAAAGATTACGTGATGCTGCTGTTCTGGTGGAGAGCTCTTTATAAAACAGGTCATGTGGTTTAGGCTCTCTGGAATCGGGTGGAGAGAGCAGGTGAACAGCCGAAGTAACTATATCTGGAAGGAATTGCTGAGTATAGGAAGATTAGAAGGTCTGGACGATACTCAAAGGTGGAGGAAAAGCCAACGGGACTTTTAATCAAATTGCTACTGGAATAATCATCATGGAAACTCTTGGTGGCTTTTGAAAAGGGGCATGAGTCGTGTGTGGAAATGTCCCGAATGCAGTGATGTCGATTCTTAAGTTCAGTTCTTCTTCTTCTTTCTCATTCTTCTTCGTCTTCTCAATCTTCTTCTTCTTCCTTCTTCTTCTCCCCCTCCGCTCCTGCACGCCTTTCTTTTTCTGTGTGTGAGCGCGTGTGCGTTTGAATGAGCGTGTGTGTTTGTGTGAGCGTGTGTGTGTGTGAGCATGAGCTCGCGTGCGTGTGTGTGTATGTGAAGCAGACACTGATGATCATGTCTCAACACTAATTCATGTTATTTGATATTTTAACGAAATTGACTCTGTAAATACTGTTATATGCTGCTCAGCTGTCCAAACGTGTCATATAGTCCTTTCCCTGTCTTCCTCTACCTCTGCCTCTCTTTCTATTTTTTTGTTTAGTAATTTCCCCACACGAAGTTAATTTCTCCATCCCATCACTTTTGTTGATTTTGTAGTACATGCATTTCATTTGTCTTTTCCTTGTGGGTTTGATAACTTAAGTGATCTAGTAACGTCTGCAGCTGTATTTCAACAATGTCCACCTTCTTCTCAACATCCACCCCCCCCCCCCAAAAAAAAAATAAAAAAATAAATATATAAATAAATAAAAATTGTTCCACTGACTTGAGTTTATTAATAATTTTTTTACTCTTGGCCCAGATTTCGCATCCAAACAGAGGAACACAAAACTTTTCAGTAAGCAAATTTGTGTGCTTACGATATTTCTTAACGTCATGACGTTTCTGGTTCTAGTAAACCAGGATTTGATTTGGCGATTCTTGGGATTCTGGGATAAGTAGCACATGTTTTTTAAGTTTTCATTTTCTCTTCATTGTTCTCATTCCGTTATAATGCCTTTAGTAATTATATATTATAGTGTCTACTATATGTTGTCTTTTGTGTATGTAATTCAGTAATTGTTTGCTGACGAAGGCTAGTCGCCACGACATCCTGTGTTTTCCGTAATTCAAATTGTGTTCTGTAAAGCTGCATTAGTAATCACTCAGGCCAATGCAATTAATAAGTTATACTTTTGTTTAAAGATAAAAATCGAAGGCCTATTTGCAATTCTATCGTCAGTGCAAAATGCTTTTGGAATAATGCTGTTGCCAAGATCTCCGTCTTCTGAATATTTATCTGCACAACAAATGATTATTCATTATTCTCTAGCTAATTGCCCGCGTGATTGCTATTTCTTCTGTAAAATTCGTCTGCTGAGTTTATGGCACGAAAATGTTGACATTTTACTTTGACTCTCAATTTACTTTCTTCTATACTTTAGCTTTTTTCATAATTTTTTTTTTTTTTTTTAGAAAATGCATTACGATGTCATAAAATAAATGTTGCGTGTCCTTTGTAAGATGCTGCGATAAACCCCAAGTAGATTTTATAGACTACTACTTATGCTGTTATGTTGTTCAGAAAGCAGTAGCAGTAGCAATCTACTGGGCGTAAAACTGCCTATAGTAATACAGTCACTAATACTTATGTAAAATACAAATGACCATTGTGGGTAATAAAAACGCTACCCTATCATTTGCGCACAGGAAGTTAAGCATGGGCATTTTACACCTCTCGGCCCATGCTGGCATCTTACGATGTCATAGAGACATTTTAAAATCTTGGTAAACCGACAATTGGAATTGGTCTATATTTTCTTTTCTACCTTGCTATAATAATAGCCAGAGATAGAAAATAAAACTCTAGTCATTTATGATATGCCAGGCAGTTACATTTGGGTAGTCTCTTAGTCTCTCTCTCTCTCTCTCTCTCTCTCTCTCTCTCTCTCTCTCTCTCTCTCTCTCTCTCTCTCTCTCATTGCTCACAGTAGACCTAGCACAAATAAGTATTAAGTGAAACTGATGATTTAATATTATTATGTGTATATTCAACATAAAAATGCTTTTATAATCACAGATAATATATGAGAGAAGCTAGTGCATGTACTGTAGATGTTAATTATCCATTATTTATTATATATGCACATCTTTATGCAGAAATACTGAATCAGTTATAAATAAATAACATAGCTGAACTGAGTTAGTGCTACAATTTAAATGCATATATTCTTTTATTTTAATAAACAATTCAGAAACAAAAAGAAAAGATATTAAAAGCAGACACAATGTAAAAGATTAAAATAATGAAATAATACATCCTGCATGTTGGGGATTTGTTCTCTCCGTGAGGTGACTCTCAGGTTGAACCAGCCTAGAAAGAGTACCAGCAAACTTCCTAGGTACAGTAACAGTGGCCAGTGTGATACTGATTATAATTTATATCCCCTGTTGAGCCTGGGCTGGTCTAAAATGATGAAGCTAGCACAAGATACCAATACACATAATGGCAAAAACAAGAGTACTTTATTTGTTTTTGCTTTCTTAATCATATCTGGCTGACATGATAAAGTATATATTTGATACAATATCAGTAAATAGTACACAGTACATACAAATGTGTTCAAACACTCAATAGTTACACAAACATTTTCATCACATAATAATCTATGTAATAAGAAGCAAAAATACGATTGTAGCTGAGACATATTATGGTAATATAAATCCACATAAAATCCTTGTAATCCAGATATTGTATTGCTAAAATCTACACACATTTATACCCATGCTATTGGCCTGTTCAGATTTACACCAGATAACATTTTAGAAAGGGTCGACCTGGGAGTGCAGACCACAGAAAAAATGCCCACCTTGAGAAACATTCAAATAAACCACAAGACTGGCAGGAGGGCAAGCATGGTAGTCACTGAGCAACCACACAGTTAATGATACTTCCTCTGAAGTAATTTTGTTTGATTTAACTTACGTCATATACACTTTATCCAATTACTGCAAGATATGTCAGTGCACATTTATTAAATTCATAATTACTCATTTTATTATGTGCAAAAACACAATTCCTTGCTGAGTTGTGTACAGTAATTACTTAAATACATAATATTCAGACTAGAAGAAAATGCCTTCAAATTGTATCTACATTACATTGCCAGCATCTGTGATTAAGGGGTTAGTGAAATGCAGTTTCACGATTACCTAAAATAGTGAGTTGAAGGTTCAAAATCAGCTCTGAGTGATTTGGATTCAGACCACTTTGCACTGATTTTGATTGAATAAGGCATTAGCCATTCAGAAAGCAATGGCAAACTACTGAATATAAAATTGCCTAGTAAATCACAAACAGCCAATAAATGCCGGGGTTGACTGCAACATCCTGTGAAGGACATGCAACTAAATTAACATCATAATATAGTAAAACTACAAGGAAGATGTACGGTGTAGCCATTGCACAGACATGAAAGATAAGAAGATAAAAGATAATATCCACAGATAAGAAGAACATGTTTAAACTAAGATCAAATATCTCACAAAGAAGATTGGGAGCTGTTGTAGTACAGTGGCTAGCACCTTATCCACTAGCTTAGTGGTAATATGCTCAAATCCCCTTTGCGGTGATTTTTTTTCAATGACTTGGACAACCATGTCGATGCAGCCTAAAAGGGTATAGGAAATTTCCTGGGTAGTAAAGATGGCTGGTGTGCTATCAACCACAACACATATTAAGTGCTGATCAGTCAAACAATACTGGGCTATCAGCTTATATCCATTACACCTCATGGCAGGAAAAAGTCCTGTATTTTACTACAAAGAAAATCAGCTACAATTAACCTTATTTGTTTTGCCTCTTTCATGATTAGTTTATTATGTTTCAATTTCATAAGCTTATTTTCTCTTTAGCTTATGATGTCTTTCTGATGATAATATTGTAATTCTGCTGGCTATGTCTGTGTATGCTATTGTGACTAAAAGATTAAAAATAGAGACCATAATGTTTATCTTAGTGACCTAGAAAAGATGAAGTTTTAAATAATCTACAACACAGAGAATATAAATATTTGAGAAGGGAATTGGTGACCAATAAAGAGACAACAATACTGACAGTTTAAATATGCCTTTTATGTTATGTTAATAATAAAGTAAATACAGATTTGTCAAGAGATATATGTCAGAGCAATTATCTATGAGGTAGACAATTTGTTGGCGAAGTTGTTGTTGTAAGCCAATCTATAGACATTTTGGAATAATTCAAAAGTTGTGTATACTGCACAGGGAGGTCAAATTTAGTCTGATAAGAAATATTTGATTTTTCACATTATGTGACATGATACCAAAGTTTCTAAAATATTTATTGATTCCACAATCTTAGTCAATTTTTGCATACAGGTAGAACAATTGTTATCCTTACCATTAGTGTCCACTGTTCTATATATTTTATCAATTTGTTATCTTAGAAATGTTCTTAAGAGTCTCCATGACTAAAGGTAGTGGAAAATTATCAATGGTCCTCTCTGATGTTATATTATGTGACCTATTCAATGAGTTTAAACATATAATTTTTGGTGTGCTGTGCCTTACTCTAACACTGTTTTGTACCAAGTATGAGTTTATATCATCTGATAAATGCAGTGGTACTTCCGGACGTCCTTTTATATCAATGTCAAATTTCTTTTTCATGTGAACATCATCCATATGCTTACATTTAAAAATCATTCCTCTCTCATTGGGGCTGGAAACTGTAGACAATTCAGAATCTATAAGTTCTTTTGGCAGTCTAGGCTTTCTGAGCTTTGCTGCAGAAACTTTAATTTGTATGTCCTTGTCAATACTGTCTGGTGTAAGAGGATGAACAAATTGACCTTCATAAAATTGGGGTACTCCTTTTACCATATGCATTAATGTATACTCGTCTCTTGGATAATAATCATCCAGGTTGGGAGTATATTGACTTGGCATAGCTTTAGTTGACTTGTTCCAATTTGAATTTAATTTGTCGACTACATCTCTTTTGTTCTTTTTCACTGATATTTCACTGCTGGACTTTTCTGTATTCTTGTTATGAAGTCCAGTGAATGTTTTAACAGCTGCCTTTTCATCTGTTATATTATTTGTCTCAACTGAAGCTTTTCTAAAATTTGCTAGTAATTTTATCTTTGTAATATTATGTGATTCTTTCTCTTTGCTTGCTCTTGAAATACTGTTGGGTTTGTAAACACACTCATTATTAATTGCAATATTTTGCTCTTCAGATAGTTCTGGTAACCTCTGTGCAACATGTTTATTTATTGCCCACTGTGTAAAGGCATCAGTTGCAAGAAACTGTCTAATTTCTGCAAGCTTTTCTTCTGATTCAAACTCTCTCAGAACTTGCTGCATCTTTATTTTCTTAAGCTGGTGCATTTCTTTTGCCACAAATTCCTTGTTTTCATTCCAGATTCCAGCTGCAAGAATTCTGTTGAAATAATGAAAAACATTGTTACTTGTATATTACAATGAAGTCCAACATTACTTTTACAACACACCTGAAAAAAAAGTTAGTTGCATAAACTTTGCAAGATATTGTAGTCAACCCAAATTATTTTTTGACTTTTTATGATTTCTTGGCAAGTTTATCAGTAGTTTGCCATTGCTTTCTGATCGAATGGCATACATACCATTGTATAAAACTAACGCAAGGAAGTCTGCTGCCAAATTACTTGCAGCTGTGTTTTGAACACAGTACGTGGGCCTACAAATTGCATTTATAACCCCTTTGCCACAGCATTTGACATTGGTAGCATCAAATTAGTGGAGACATTTACAAAACTCATATAATTATATTACAGACTGACTGCATGAACTAAAATACAACAATCTATTTTTAAAAAAGATAAACATTACAGGACAAACATCTACTGACAACATACCTTGCACACTGACGATGGCCCCACAATTTGGCAAGATTAAGTGGTGTGTTTCCTCGACAGTCTTTGGTGTCAAATTTTGCATTTGCTGCTAGCAGCATTTTCAAGCAATCTACATTGCCTTCACTGGCAGCCTGATGGACTGGTGTAATTCCATCATCATTAGATCTAAGAAAACGACATTCAAGTTTTAAAAGTTACTTACAAAATCAGGATAATTTTATTTCTTCGTCAGATAAAAATTGGGGCAATTAACAGATATAATTTTGTGTACCTCAAAAGTATAATTATTTATCCTTACGATTGAAATATGTTATTTTAAACTGGCAAATAGAATGTGTACAATGATAATCACAAACATTTCTACAGTATCATTACTTATGACTATGCCTGCCTTGCTATGTGTTCACTAATAACATCGTAGCAATTCAGATGTCTACAATATGATTGATTGATTGATTGATCTAGGAACCGACATCACAGCATTCAGGGCATTCCCATAAGCGCTCCGTCCCCCATCTTCAGCAGGCAGCGAAGAGTTTCAACATCAATAGTAACAGTAGCAATCAGATTATCCTCTGAGCGTCGAGCGTCGGCCAGATCCCTTCGTCACTCCTCGCTGCCTCATTCTTGCCAGACCATGATGATCCATTTGCTCTTCCGAGGTGTACACGTGCTCCCACAAGGCCGCAACCACGTCTGCCTTGTCATGCATTAATACTCCACCAAGTTTTGCAGAGCCAGCCAATCTGTCCGCCTGTTCATTCCCCAGCACACCGGCATGCCCCGGAGAAAAGATCCAGGTGATGCTTGCCACCTGTCACCGCCTAAGCGAAGCAAGCCACTCTGCATGAAGCATGCTTGTCCTCACCTACTTCAGCATGCTTTCTGAATCATTTACAAATGTCTACAACAATTACTGCACAATACCCTTAAATAGCATAGCATGGCCGTGAGGTTTAACATGCTTGTGCTGAAGCTTCCTGTGTGCTGATGGCGGGGTAGTGGGTTAATTCCACACACTGGTCAATTGGACTTTAACATTGACTTCTCGTTCAGAAAGCAATGACAAACTACTAAATGTAAAATTGCCTAATAAATCAACCTTGGGTTGACCGCAACATCCTGCAAAGGATGTGCAACATTTAATCCCTAAAGTATCATTGCTTTTGACTAGACTGCCTTACTGCTTCACAGATAAAAATTATGACACTAAATATGTTTACAAAACTAATCAAATGTACCTCTAAAGCATCATCATTGATGGCTGTTTCACATTCAGAAAATCATTTATGGAGACAAACTCAGCTATAAAACTGTAACCTGTATTGTGAATACTTTTAAATATGAGTCAAGCTTTACAGATTAAAAGTTAGTTGCATATATTTTACAGGACATAGCAGTCAAACCCAGCATTTTTGGCTGTTCGTGATTCCTGGGTAAGTTATGTTCAGTAGTTTGCTATTGCTTTCTGAATGACCGGCACTCATACCATTTCATTAAAAAAAACAATGTAATGGCAGTTTGCTACCAGCTGTGTTTTAAACGCGGTAGGCTGGATTATGAACTGTGCGTGTAACTCCTTCACCAAACTCTTTAAAAGCTTCAAACTTTTGAAAGACATAAAATGATTATTATGAAAAAGTGTACTAACACAGAACAATCTGCTCCCTTCTCAAGTAGATAAGCCAGGCACTCTAAAGATCGCTTCCCAGTTTGGTTGCTGATGCATAAATGAATTGCTCTCCAGCCAGTAGAACTTGGCAAATTCATGTCAGTCTTGAATGTTTCAATGCATATCTTAAGGCAGTCAAGACGTCCATGGATGGCAGCTAAATGAAGTGCAGCAAAACCCTGAAATCAGAAAGTGGCAACTTTACAGTGTTGATTACAATCTATTGAAATTGTAAAATAACATATACATGTGTCATTACCAGATATGAACTAAATTAATTTTGAGAATCAAAACAATACTATAGATATAGTAAATACTTTCTAACATATTTACAATCTGAACTGGAATACGGTTTACAAAGCAACCATTTTGTTCATACATTTGACGAAAATGTATAGTCTATTCTCATTCATCAAAACAGCTTAAAAATAGCACATTGAAGCTTATCTACTGCAGTAGAATAAAACATTTGGAAAAGGACATCCACACTTAAGGCATTTGTGCAATTTTACAGTCAGTCTGCACTGTGACAATGATCAGCCATAAAACTGTAATGACATTATTTGTCATTAGTGGTTGCTTTTTTGGTGAGGGGTGGAGATTAGAGGCCACTTGCAAAGGAGGGCACCCGCCAATGTAAAGGTTCTTCTTCTTCTGCCTTTTCATCTCCTAATGGAGCACAAGCCCTCAACCAATTCACACCAAGCCCTTTGGAGACTTGTATATGATTGGTTGGATTTTGCAGCCAAAGTTTTCTATGTGATAAAGTAGCCAGTCTCATGCCAACCCTTTAATGTCTCTTTTAACATGCATAGTAAGTTATGGTATTACTATGGTGGGAAACCTTTTCGTCCATTAGGATGAAAATTGTATTTTTTGTTCCGGCAGTGGAATACCTAAACAGATTCAAGAGATCAAAGACTTTCTGTTCACAGCCAGAAGAAAAGATGCCAAATCTGTCAAGAACAAGGACAATCTCAAGTACAAGAGAGAAAATATGATTGTCAAGTTAGAAAAATCAGTCAACAATTCTTACATTTTTATCATACTTAACTGAAGAGCCTGAATCTTTCAAACTCTGCTTGAGCCATTCAACATCACCAATCGCAGCAGCCATGAACTCATCATCTTCTATCTTTTTCTCTGAAGTTAGTTTAGTTCGCCGCCGTCTCACTGTTTGTACATGAGTGGGATCTGATGGTTTAGTAACCCCTGTTGCAGAAGTTACATGTTTGGATCTTGTTGACATTCTGATCACTGTGTGCAGCAATGAATTACTTTTGTTGCACCGTTAAACTGGAATTAAAAATATTAACAATTCTTTTATCATTATGACAAATAAAAAAAGATAATTCTTTGTGATGTACTATTATTATTACTATTAGAAATATACTTGCCGGCTTCCTGGCCTAGAGGTTAGCGACTTTTCTCTGTAATCTCGTATACTCTCGTAGGTAACGTGACGACGGTGAGAATCAGCAGTGGTTCGAATCGCGTCGGTAACTTACGGGGTATGTGAACCGGCTGCTCAGAAAGCAATGGCAAACTACTGAGCGTAATCTTGCCAAGAAATCAACAATCAGCTGAAAAATGCTGATGTTGACAGCAATGTCCTGTAAAGGATATGCAAACATTCTTCATTCTAGAAATATACTTAGTAATAGTATTTCATATTATTATTAGTACTGACTATTATTACTATTATTAATAATAGTATTACTATTTTTGATTGCTGACTGTTTGTCACTGCACTTATTTAAACTTATGACTAACTATGTTCTATGAAGTGTTAGTTAGGGGTCAGGCCGACCAGCTTATATAGCTAGTATATATATATGATATGAAATAATAGTGTAAAATTATCTTTCTCTTCTAAAATTACATCCAAATTAAAATGCTACTGAAAAAAATAGAGAAGAGAAGGGTGACTAAAAATTAAAAGTAAAAAGTAAAAAGCCAAAAAAAAAAAAACCAACTTAAATAATAAATTAAAATTGAGTTGTAAAAAAAAACATAAAGTAGAAGAGAAGTACTAAACTAATGCTAAGTTACTTAGTCTAAGTAGTACCAAAACTGTAAACCAAAGTGCCAAAAGCAGTAGTTTTAACAAAAGTGTTGCAATGCTATAATTGTACATTAATGAACTTAATGGCGGGTTCGTTGCTGTAAACTAGATCCAGTAATTCCATTTGTGTTAAAGCCTCTTGCTGTTGTCAACGACGCGCAGCCATCTTTGTTGCTGTTAGTAGATCTATCAAATTGCAAGTCGTAAATGCCTAGAGATCACAACAGCAAAAAATACTGGTGTTGACTGCGACGTCCTGTAAATTTAAACGATATGCAACTAACTAAATGTTGATGTGGTCACGTTGACATGAAATGGTAAATTCCAAGCCATATATACTGATTATGGACATTGAGTTGAGTTGAACTAAGAAAAGAACCGCCGACATCAATGATCACTCACTCACCCACCCACACTGACAGAGACACTGCTCTCACTTCTCAGGAATTTCCATATAACTACGTCACGTAGTACGTGCTCCGTCCTCTGGTTCAACAGCAAGCGAAGAGACATACTATACTAATTGTTCCTACCGTTATATGACTATTGAAAGTTATCATGGTCTTCTCTCTCAGTTTTGAGATTCTTCTAGAATCCCCGTCGATCCCCCGCAATCTCATTCTTTCCACGTACTGAGTACTGGTTCTCAATCCGTCCCCCCTACTTCTCCACCTGGCCCCGCAGGCGCCCGACCACCTCTCCCTTGTCCATAGGTAATCTACCACCAAGAGGTGCATTGCCTAGCAGCCTGTTCACACCCCCCCCCCCGCACTCCCACATGGCCAGGGTAAATAATTCATATAATATAATTCTCATAATCTGTGACATCTGAAGAAAAGAAGAAGAGCTATTCCACACGAAACATTCATTTTCCCACCTTACTGTTAGTAATACTAAGCACACTCCTTGAGTCCGCAATGAATACAATGAGTGTTGCAGTGTTCTCCTCTAGCCACAGCAATGCCGCTGTTACTGCTTCCACCTCCATTCTCATACTGGAGGTCGTAGTCTCATATGTCAGACTCTCCTATTTCAAGAATCGTCCATTATTAGCCTTCGAAATGAAACCCCGATCACTACGTCTGTTTCTCACCACTGACCCATCGGCGTAGATCACTGTCACCTTGATGTGTATTAGTATTACTCTGGATCAGTTGCACTTCAAGCTCCGTGCGTCCCGCTGTACATTATCTGCACCCAAGACCCAGTGTTAATATTACTACATTGTGCCAGTCTGTCATGTCTTCCTGTACGCTAACCCGGCTAACCCACTTTTTCAACATCTGACGTATAGATATTTCTGCCCGTGCCATCGAAGACCTGCCTTGTCTTAGTCTATGACCCTTGACCATATCAATGGCTTCATTTAGGGGATGATCCCTATCTGCAGCAATTCTCAAACATATGTCTTGGCCCCGTGGCATAACCAGGACAACAACATAGATCTTATCTGAGATTGGTGAGGTGGCTAACCATGACAGCCCAATTAATAATACCACATATACTAGGTTATAAAGGAGCCGAGTGACATACTCTCTTTATTGCAACTTTTCCAGCTTTTGTCTGCTCATAATGAGACTTAAGCATGATGACTGCCTCTTTCTGATGTTTGTGATAAGTTGTCTTTGCAACTTAGCTTCCCTCAAAATGTCCAAATTGCTCATTTTGGCTGTCCAGTTAATTTTCAACATTCTTCTATAAAACCACACCCTGGGGTGGAAGCCTGATCTACTACTAATAGCGTTAACCGCCTGGCGGATGGTGGAGTGGCCTCTAGATATTTTATCTAGAGCAGGGGTGGCCAACACGAGGCCCGCGGGCCGCATGCGGCCCGCCGGGAGTCATATTGTGGCCCGCCGAGTGGGAAGCGACGATGTGGTCGAAGCCGTAGCAAGCTTGCTTGTTTACTTTAGTTTTAAAAAAATATTAGGTGCGTGGCCCAGCAGGAAATATTATTTCTGAAATTTGGCCCACCTGCTAAAAATGTTGGCCAACCCTGATCTAGAGGTTAGTTGTGAATATGTTGAATAAGTAGCAGTGGACCAAAAACAGGCGTTGGTCACTGAGAAACGTCGAGTGAAGGTGGCGGGACAGCTGTCTCTATAAAATACCTCAAAACTCGACGACGAGGCCATCGGTGGGTAAGAGGCGCCACATATGACACCCCAATTCCCCCCCCCCCACCCCCACCGCCCGTCCTCTGTCTTGTAAGATCTGTCTTTTAGACAAAGGCTACTGGAGACAACCAAACACAAATCGGCGGAAGTCAAGGGAAAACCACCTGTGTATTTTCCCAAAACAATCATGCCCCTAAACAGAATGTCAGGATGGAGGTTGTTGTTTGATACACATCGGTAGTGACTCTGCCTGCCACCCTAATAATATTCTATTAACACATGATTACCCAGTAATTGGATTGGGGCTGCTCACAATGTCAGAGACAGCTAGTGAAATTGTAGCGCATACAGAATGAAGCTATGTAAGTCATCCTAAGATGCACAAGAGACACACCGAATGTGTCTATGAGACATATCACGCTTTGCCAACAACTGCTGACAGGCTGAATGTGCTGCAGACTAAGTCACATTTCATAGTGGCTGCAGACAAGAAACACCCCACCGCATAAAGCCCCCGAGAGATACGGGCCACAGACTGATAAGAGGAAAATCATTGATGGCCCAGGCAGAGGACACAAAGTATGTGTTTTTGAAAACATAGAGAAAAGAGAGGAGTGAGTCAGAACAGAATACCAAAAGAAATGTCACACCGCAGGTCAGCGTGATCGAATGGGCAAGAACACGTGTTCTTAAACATCCGGTGTGTTGATGCGAGGTTAGGGGTTCAACCCCTACACCGGACAGCTGGATTAAAATGTTAATCTGTCGTTCTTGACTTGGGGACGTTAATTGCAAGTACCTCTGAAGTCGGAGTGGGTTCACCTGATGGCGAGGGACACTGTTAATAGGGAGAGCTAATCCACTCGCAAATTCAGTCCATCACTACTATAAACAGAGTGTATGGACTACTCTAGAGGTCAAAGCCAGTGAGCGCAAAAAAAAAAAAGTCCCACCTGTACAGGGCTTCATCACACTGGTTAGGGTGGAGGGGGGAGGGGAGGGGGGGGTTGTAGGGATTGACCAGGATGCAGTACTGAATGAGAGGTGCAACAAATGATACTCGCTAATTCGCGCCCAGGTGATGTAATCATTTGCACAGATAGCTCTGTGCTAAGCGGCAAAAGAAGTTTCTGGGGGTTCATAGCGAAGATTAATAGACAGTCTTTAGGGAGGGAGATGTTGGCATATGATGCCACAACATCTGGTCTGAGAATGGAGGTGGGTGCAATCACAGCGGTGTTCCGATGGCTGAAGGACAATGAGCTCACATGTCGTGTTTGTAGCGGACTCACAGAGCATGTTGAGAAAGATGAGGACAGGTGTGCTTCGCGTAGAGTGGCATGCTTCAATTAACAACCAAATATGGAACGTTTGTTTGATCTTTTCCCCGGGGCTTGCTAGTGTGTTGGGAATAGAGCATGCGGACGTATTTACTGGATCTGCACCGCTGGATGAGAAAGTGGTGCATGATAAGGTTGGTGTGGTCACTATCCTTTGGGTATTGTATATGGTGTGGAAGAACAGATACATCCTCGTTCATTCACCAAGTGACATGTCGGTCATGTTTTGCCATCTCACTC
Source organism: Cepaea hortensis (assembly GCA_963921405.1). Taxonomy (NCBI): domain Eukaryota; kingdom Metazoa; phylum Mollusca; class Gastropoda; order Stylommatophora; family Helicidae; genus Cepaea; species Cepaea hortensis. The sequence continues at coordinate 46,973,187 of OY992878.1, read as the reverse complement.
GATCACTAGAGTCGTGGATCAGCTCAGTGTTCTCGTCTCGACCTTACGTGGTCAAACCATCAAGGTGTTTACTTCTCCGCCTTCCCTTTTTCTCTTCCCCTAGATCTTGCCAGTTGTCACCAAGTTGGAGAACTTGGTGACAACTGGCAATATCGAGGGGAAGTGAACAGGGTGAAGGCAGAGAAGTAAATGCATATTTGCTTGGAGAGAATGATGTGGCAGGGATGTGATCAGGGAAGTGGTGTTTGCGTGTTGATTAGCTTTCCCTGTTACCAATGAGTTACCAAGTTACTCCTCCTAGTCATGGACTAGAAATTAACATTTTGGTCCAACTAATCGATGTAGGAGTTGAACCCACTACCTCGGCATCAGCACATCGGATGTTTAAGAACGAGCGTTTATCCATTCGGTTACACTGACCTCTAGAAATTCTTGTAATAGAATACAACGTACAAAGTTGCATTGAAAATATGGAGTTAACTTTAAAGGAAATCAAAACAACAGACGAATTCAGGCAATCATTACATGTAATCAACTATAGAAATACAAAACTAGCAGAAAGTAAAGATATATAAGAAAGATTGAAGAACAGTATTGTGAAAAATGTATGAAGATATGACAAAGGGCCCTGATAATATACTTTAAAGTGAAAACAAAGATAAACTTTATTAGAGGAAGTTAATTAGTTACATGTCCTTTATAGGACGTCACAATCAACCCCAACATTTTCTGTGATTTAGTAGCAATTTTTACGTTCAATAGTTTGTCATTACTTTCTGAATGACCAATGCCCATATAATCGAAATCAATACTAGTGGTCTGCTTCCAAATCGTCCGCAGCTGATTTGGAACCCTCGACTCATTAAGTCGTGGTATTGTGAAGTGCATTCACTGTCCCTGGGCCACAGCACCAGAATTAGAGGAAGTACGATCAGCAATATACATTCTGAAGAAAGGGGGAACACTAGGCTCTGATGATATAGTGTAGTATACTAATGGAACTAATCCAGACATGAGGAGAAGCCAATGTCCATACATTACACTATGTGTGAAGAACTGTAACAGCGCTATTTGCCCAGCTCATGTAACAGAACAATCTACATACCCCTCGAAGAAATTGCAATAACTATCGTGCTAAAGAAAAATAACTCCCGCAGAACGAACCTGCTGTATGTAAAATGTTAGGACCATGGAATTTTTGCACGTCTTAGTGCACGGTAGTATACATGGCCAGTCTTTTTCTACCGTAGCAACATCACATCGAGAGCTGACATCAAACTCCCGTTCGACCACACTCTTGTCGTTGTGAGCTTAACTTCCAAACTGCTATATAAAAACATTGTACTATATCACGAATAAGTCATGATAGCAAAATCAAATCCTTCTGCGGATCATCATGAAGAAGTGTGAAAGGAAGCTGGAATATTAATTAAAAGAAGTGCATGACAGTTTAAGAAAGAGCAGAGGAACCAGTGACCATATCTTTAACACGAGAACCATATTTGAGAAATACAAAGTGTACCACGTAGATCTTCATACTTGCTTCATAGACTATGTCGACTGTGTTCAACGTCAGAAATTGTGGGACATCAGCGATACAGCGATATAGGATAGGGTTTTCAGCACATTTGAATCAGCTAATTGAAACATCATACTATGAAGAGCAAGCAGCTGTCAGAGAAGACCTTGAAACATCAACAAACTACTTTGAAGTGCAACAAGTGTGGACAGGGCTGTGTTCGCGCCTCATAACTTTTTAACTTATATGTGGAAAATGTAATAAAACGTTAAAAATAATCAGAGATAATTTTGATCCATTAATTGCCGAAAATTTAATTCCACAACTTCGATATGCAGATGACACAGTCCTGCTCTCGAATCCGAATAGTGATGCATGATTAGAAGAGTTAATTCAGTCTGTAAAGAGACACTGAAAATCAAAATCTTTCTCGAATTTAAAAATAACCAATGATATTGTCCACTGATAAAACTACAGGTCAACCAAAGATAAAAAGGAATGATTACAAAATAAAAAAATTTCACAAACTTTGAATATCTTGGCTGAATGAACGTTTGGGGACTGTTCAAAAGAAGTCAGAAAGCAAGCTTGCCAAAGCATGCAGGGACTCAATGGTATTAAGAATATATAGCACAAAACTAGCAAACAAGTCAAAGCGGCATTTTTGAGAACAGACATCTTTCCGGAGGCAACATTTGGAAGTGAATTATGGACCATTTTGCAAGCACTATAGAAGACAATTTGACATTTGAGCTCAAATGTTACAGAAAAATTCTAAGAATAGTGTGGACCAAGATGAAGAAAACTACTGACATTATACAAGATCTGGACATTGAAGAGAACTAGCTCGTAAGCTGTCTTGTCTTTGAAACTAAAATTACCATCATTATTAAGTGCCATGCCAGCTGGCGTTGGAGTTCATGTCTCGCCACAGTTCTCGGTCTTTGGTGTTCTGGATCAACTTTGCTGATGATATTCCTCCATGCCACCTTCTCAATCCTTCCATCATTTGTTGTGGTATGTCTCTGCCTCTCTTGTCCTTGATCTTTATATATATGTGTAGGGCAAGCAAAAGCTGCATTTCAGAAAATGAAAAATATCTTATGCAATAAGTCACTGTCACTAAATGTAAGAAAGAGTATGGGTATGGGTATATGTGGGTGGTGGGGTGTGTGTGGGTGGTGAGATGTGTAGTTAAGGGATGTGTGATTGGGGTTTGGAGATCGGGGTGGGATGGTTGGCGAGTGGGTGGAGGATGTGTGGGAGGGTGAGTGTGTGTAGGTTGGGGGTGTGTAAGTTGGGGGTGGGAGGGGATGTGTCGGTGGGGGGATTGTGTGGTGGGTGATATGTGTGCAAGTGGGGGATGTGTGGGTGGGTGTTTTGTGTGTGGGTAAGTGCAGGATATGTGAGTTGGCGGGAATATGTGTGTGTGGGTGTTGGAAATGTGGTTGGGGGATGTGTGTTTGGCTGAGTGTTTGGGGGATATGTGGGTGGGTGAGTGTTGGTAGGTTATGGGATGGATGGAGGATGTGTGCGTGTGGGTGGGGAGATGTGTGAAGGTGGGGGGATGTGTGGGTGGGTATGGATGGGTGGTTGCATGCATGTGTGCCTGGATGTGTGGTGGGGGACACGTGGATGGATAGGGGATGGGTGGGTGGGTGGAGGATTTGTCTCAAAACATGGTAACATGTATTGTTTATGTTTACAACATTCATTTGACAATGTTTTTTTCCTATGTGTATGCACTATGCACTGATGAACAAAAGATGAGTGATTGGAAGGGCCGAATGTAAGACGGGCCTGCGTGCCCAATTTGTTACCCTTCGAAAATAAAGTTTGTTTGTTCGTTAGTTCATTCTTTCCAGTCGCCTGATGTTCTCCAATGCCTCTCTTCTCATCATATGATCAAAGAAAGCTCTTTATCTCTTTCTTATTGTTGTTTATAATGTTCTAGTCTCATTAGCCTCTTTCAGGCAATTGTCGTTAGTTACTCTGGCAGTCCAAGGAATTCACAACATTCGACTTAGGTACCACATCTCTGCTGCTTCCAAGTTCTTCCTAATTTGTTCATTTACATTCCAAGATTCACTGCCATACAGGAAAACTGGTTCTATATAGCACTTCAGCCCTCTCTTTCTTACATTCAGTGACAGTGACTTATTGCTTATTTTTCATTTTCTGAAATGCAGCTTTTGCTTGCCCTATTCTGCTCTAAATCTCTGCTGTGTATCTTCCTTCTGTTCTAAATGCCCCTAGATATTTAAAATTCCCTGGCAAAGGGGTTAACGACCTTAATCCCGTATATCCACGTGAAGAATACAGCTGCGCGAGATTCGGCAGCGGATCGCATCACGTTGGTTACTTATGGGGTATTTTAGTCGGTTGCTCAGAAAGCAATGGCAAACTACTGAGCGTAATCTTGCCAAGAACATAAATAACATATGAAAAATGCTGGTGTTGACTGTAAGAGATATGCAACTTTATAAAAATGGAAAAAAAAAATAAAAAATTACCCACTTGGTTAAGACCTGTCCCTTCTTTTTCCATTTCACATTTTGGTGTCACTTTTTTCTTTGTTATCACCATTGTTACCGTTTTCTTGATATTCAAGGAGAGTCCTTTCTTTACACTAAAGTACTAAAGAAACTAAAATACTTTGGCCAAATGAAACATCACAGCGGCTTGGAAGTAACACTGTTGGAAGGCATGGTTTTTGGAAGAAGAGACATAAGCCAGCCAGCATGAAGATGGGCATGGGTCTGCCCTACCATGACATTTTTTAGTCTTTAGGTTGCATTTTCTTGCACTAGGATAAAGCTTGCACCGTTCTAATTGCACTCCTCCACAGAAAGCCGCTAAATGTGGGGTGTTGGGTTTGGTGAATGCTGCCCACCATTCAGCACTAACAGAAAGCAGGTAGTCAAAACTAAATAACTATAAAGTATTAAACTATTAATACAAATTTCTCAAAAAAAAAAGACATGATTTGTTTCATTCATACAAATATGACTTTATTTCCCGTTACTTTGAATTCTGTGGCATTAATGAAAACACTTATTTATTCACACAAAATAGCCAAATCTGCGACAATGTTATAAATGATCAAGGAACAGTGACAATGAAATGAATGCTGCAGAAACCAATGAAGTTAAATCGATATGTATATAGAATTAAAGTGTGCACATTTACATTTATATACATTGAAAACCTGGCTTTTTAAAGTCACAATGTAAACAAAACTAAATGCAGTGTAATATAATATAATATAATATAATATAATATAATATAATATAATATAACATAACATAATAACATAAACACAAATTTAATAGAATATAGCAATACATATAATAGAATATAGCATAACGTACAGTGTAATATAATAACATATGCACAATGAAAGTAATGGACCCTTTTCCATGCTTGAGGCGCCTTGACTATAAGGTGCAGACCACATATTTCCATAGACCAATCAGCACTCAGTGAATGATGTGGTCAGTATAAGGTGCAGACCACATATTTCCATAGACCAATCAGCACTCAGTGAATGATGTGGTCAGTATAAGGTGCTGGCCACATATTTCCATAGACCAATCAGCACTCAATGAATGATGTGGTCAGTATAAGGTGCTGACCACATATTTCCATAGACCAATCAGCACTCAGTGAATGATGTGGTCAGTATAAGGTGCTGGCCACATATTTCCATAGACCAATCAATACTCAATGAATGATGTGGTCAGTATAAGGTGCTGGCCACATATTTCTATAGACCAATCAGCACTCAGTGAATGATGTGGTCAGTATAAGGTGCTGGCCACATATTTCTACAGACCAATCAGCACTCAGTGAATGATGTGGTCAGTATAAGGTGCTGGCCACATATTTCCATAGACCAATCAGCACTCAGTGAATGATGTGGTCAGTATAAGGTGCTGGCCACATATTTCCATAGACCAATCAGCACTCAATGAATGATGTGGTCAGTATAAGGTGCTGGCCACATATTTCCATAGACCAATCAGCACTCAATGAATGATGTGGTCAGTATAAGGTGCTGGCCACATATTTCCATAGACCAATCAGCACTCAGTGAATGATGTGGTCAGTATAAGGTGCTGGCCACATATTTCCATAGACCAATCAGCACTCAGTGAATGATGTGGTCAGTATAAGGTGCTGGCCACATATTTCCATAGACCAATCAGCACTCAATGAATGATGTGGTCAGTATAAGGTGCTGGCCACATATTTCCATAGACCAATCAGCACTCAGTGAATGATGTGGTCAGTATAAGGTGCTGGCCACATATTTCCATAGACCAATCAGCACTCAGTGAATGATGTGGTCAGTATAAGGTGCTGGCCACATATTTCCATAGACCAATCAGCACTCAGTGAATGATGTGGTCAGTATAAGGTGCTGGCCACATATTTCCATAGACCAATCAGCACTCAATGAATGATGTGGTCAGTATAAGGTGCTGGCCACATATTTCCATAGACCAATCAGCACTCAGTGAATGATGTGGTCAGTATAAGGTGCTGGCCACATATTTCCATAGACCAATCAGCACTCAGTGAATGATGTGGTCAGTATCACACCGCCCATCTTTATTTTCCAGGACATTTCCTTGTATCAAGTTTAGATTGGGTCGATCTTGGAGCTCAAGTCAATTAAAATAATAATTCCTGTCTCAATGGGGATTCAATGTCATGGCCACCAGGTCAACACTCAAGCATGCTAGCCACTAAGCTACTGAAGCTCCCTAATATAATATCATAATTAAAACTGTATATTAATAAATTTCATTGTGTCTGAAAACAACAGGATTGCGACTTATTTTTCTTTTATTTCACATTCACAAAATGCAACAATACAGATGAGAAAATGTACAATATAAGACATTTAGTTACACATTCATATAATAAAGTGATAGCCATGAATGCAACATGTAGAGGAATGACTGCTTTGAAACAATTTCAGCAGTAAAACAATAATTTACAAAAGAACTAAAAGAATCTGGAATAAAATCTTAAATATCAATCCAAAATAAATGTCCTAATAAAACATGCAGATTTAAGGGTGACTTGTATTAGCCATATGGGATAAAACTCAGTGCAATGAAGTCAAACCTCTCTTTAAACTCCCCTTTAATTTCCCCTCTGCAACCTGCTTGAAAAGTGACAATTACAATCAAAGAAACCACCCAAACATCAGTGTATTACCAGTGCTCCTAAAGGAAGTAAAGAATAGTAACACTACAATCTACCATTCTTGTTGTAAGATGCGACTAAGGAGGTTAGGCGTGGAACTGGTTTTCCTATCCTGAACAATACTTCAGCTGCAAAATCCCACCAACCAAAGAGTTGGCAGGGGTCTATGTGCCACTGGGGGTGCTGTGGGGGATAAAGGGCTTAAGAAAAGCATCAAAAAGGTTGTGCAATTTCAGTTAAAATGCTTCATTTGCTGTCTTCACCTGATTTATTTCGGTAACATGCAATATAAGAAACGGTGAAGCATACATAAAGTAATAGTAAAGGACACTTTTCCACAAACATTTGGTATATGGTGCTTTTCTTATGCCCTTTATCCCCTAGAGTGGCCAAACATACATATACACTAACATTACCAGGATAGCCGCAAAGTGACTACCATATTTTTCTACTTATACAGGGGCAGACATCAGTGGCGGCTAGCTGTTGCTTTGGTTAAGAAGAAGGTTCAATTATACATGGTATAGAAGACAATAAAAAAGTATTCCCTTTGCTGACCTCATGACCAAAGTTCATGAGGTCACTACCTGTTGTTTCCAACCAATTAGCTGCACATAATTGTCAGAATTGTCTTTGTTTTTCTGTCCCACTCAGCCTGGGATGTGTTCAGCTACTTGATTCCCTAGCTGTTGCACAATATATTAACTATGTTGTACACAAGGACAGATAGGGTGTAGTCAGCAGTCGATAGATATGGCCAAAGGATAAGAGCGCTCTAATTCTAAAATTTCTGCTGATGTAGGTTGGGGGAGGGGGGGGGGGGGGGTGGTTAATATCCTACACTGATCAGTTAAACTTTAACAGTGGCTTCTCATTTTGAAAGCAATGGCAAATTACTGAATGTAAAACTGCCTAGAAATTAAACCTGGGGTTGATGGCAATGTCCCGCAATGGACATGCAATTTAATAAAAAAAAACATGTACAAAGATGAATGTTACACTAAGATGTTTTACAAGTAATAAGCTTTCACTTGTATGGTATAAAAAAAGATATTTACTGCTGCTGAGCTGTTCAAAATCAGAATAAAAACATAAAATATGACTGAGAAGCTCAATGGACGAAAATCAGTAAAAATACCTGATCTTTTTTCTTTCCCATTTGCTGAGCTTCTCAGTAATATGTTTAAAAAAAATTGGACTGCACTTTAATGTATTTTGCATACATTTTCGTAAAACACATCGTTTTTCCCCCTCCAACCCTAGGATGTGTTCAGCTACATGATTGATTCCATAGTTGTTTAACAATGTATTAACTGATGTTAAACATACAGGACAGATAGGGCACCTCGAGCAGTTCAAGTGACCAGAATGATGCTAGAATCTTACTGCTGATTCCTGAGTGTGAAAACTGTTCAGACTTTTGTAATATGTTTGAAAATAGTAACACACATACTTATTACTGAGATTTCACATGCACTAAATGTGCAAACTTCATTGTTATTAACTCTCAAGAAAAACATGATATGTGATGTGTAACTCTCCCACATAAATCACAATTATCACTTTTTTCATTCAGTCAGAGCATGTACTTAAAATAATCTGGCTTTTTAGGTATTTGTGCGCCCAATGAGTGTTTTAATCGCTTGACCTGTTTCGATGATGGACAATCATCAGCTAAGTAGTTTTGTAGCTGTATCAGTGCCTGTCTGTTGTTTGTGTATTGATGAAGGCACTAGCCACAATATCCATTTTCTCACTTGCGATTGTGCTGACCAACCCCACTTCTCATGTTTGTGGATTTACTCACTGGCTTTTCTAGTAAGCATTTTCATCATATATTTAGCATCTTTGAAAGTAATGCATGCATAAATTTTCAGAGTAGTTCTTTCCAACCTGTGGGCAATTGCAGCGGACCTTGGGACTGAAGAGTTACTTTAAGACAAAAGTCACAAACAATATGTTGCATGATTTATGGCCTGGTATATTTGGCTGCATCTCATCAGGTGCATGCTGCAGCGTTATAGATCATATGAAGTGAATAAATGAATAATTACTTGAGCTAAAACAATTAAAGCACAGTCACAGGTATTGTTCAAATGTGGAATGTGTCACATCACCACGATAATTTGAAATTTAACACAGAATTTACAGCAAAATATGCCAGGCAATAAATCGTGAAACATACTGTTTGTGGCTTCTGTTTTTAAATTCACTAATGCAATACATTAATTTAAGCATTACTGTCTTAAGACATTTCATGGCAACACATGTATTTCTAAGTGATTAACTCATAAAGGGCATGAGGCTTTTCTTTATGAAGTTTTATATACAGTTAAAGTTTAAGGGGTAACTGCTTTATTCAAAACAATAGGGTTGTTATATGATTATAAAGGGAATATTTGAAAATTACACCCAGTACAAAATGTAGCAAAAGATTTTATACAAGTTACTGGCCATGATTACAGGCATTGCATCCTTTAAGAGATAATTAATACTGCTAGTGCTGTTGGCAAGAAAAGGAACAGATGCAAAGTACACTCTCCCTGGAGGTTGTACAATGTCTGGAGGCTGTACAATGTTTGGAGGATGTGCACTGTTTGAAGGTTGTGCAATTTCTGGTCACTCTCTGGAGATTGTGCACTGTCTTGTATACTGTCTGGTGGTTGTGCAATGTCTGGTTGCACACTGTCTGGAAATTGTGCAATGTCTGGTTAGGTTGCACACTGTCTGGAGGTTGTTACTGTCTGGAGTTTGTGCAATGACTGGTTACACACTGTCTGGTTGCATGCTGTCTGAAGGTTGTGCAATGTCTGGAGGTAATACTGTCTGGAGGTTGTGTAATTTCTGGTTGCACACTGTCTGGAAGTTGTGCATTGTCTGAAGGTTGTTCAATGTCTGACTGTCTGAGAGTTGTGCAATGTCTGACCACAACTGTCTGAAGGTTATGTAATGTCTGGAGATTATGCAATGTCTGGAGGTTATGCACTGTCTGCAGGTTGTGCACTATTTGGAAGTTGCACACTGATCTGGAGGGCAAGAAACATGTTAATAATTCATAATTACAAACATGTTTGTTTATGTGATATAACACAATAAAAAGGAATGAGAAGAACTTAAAAAATGTTGAGCTGTAGTGTTATTTTAGAAGAGTGAGAACGACAGAAAAGAGATCACATGAACAAATTCTTAAAAACAGGATGAAATTGAAAACTATTAAACAAATATTAAAAAGCAGTTATTTTAGCTTGGTCACGATATGAAAAAAAAAAACAAAAAAACGAAGGAAAAATTATCGGGGAAATAAAATGGATGTAGAAAACATAACTACATCAAACAGGTATGCAAGGACACTGAGGTTGAGACTTATAATGTCTGTTAAAAAAGTACTGGCCTTTTGACTGGGAAAAATACAATCACTTGCCTGGAGGTCTGAAATCTTAATCCTCTTTAAAGTATTCTCCTTGGCATTGTACACACTTCTTCCTTAGGTCCTGCCATTGATGAAAGCACTCTAGGAAGGCTTCATTAGTAATAGAGGGAAGTGTGGATGTTGTCAAATTCCACATAATGTTTTCTTGTGACTTAAACCTGATCACTTCAGCAGTATTTTCAGCTTGGGGAATAGCCAAAAATTTCAAAGAGCCATGCTGGGAGAGTAGGAAGCTATGACGAATCAGAGGAATATTGTGTTTGGCCAAGAAAGTCTGAATCAGACGTGAAGAATGTGAACAAATGGACTTGTGGGAAATGGGAACTTGGCAGCGCAACAACCACAGTGACCTAATTCTTCCAGGAACTCGCTGTTAGTTTTATTCTAGCAGTACGAGGTATTCACAAATGCGATTATGAAATATATATGTATAAAGCACATACACAAGCTTGCTGTTGGTATCGCTTCTAAACCTGACACTTCATGGCAAAACACAGACCAAGAGAATTAAAATAAAGAAAGAATATTATACTGCTTAGTTTAGTTTAATCGATGGATCAACATCACGGCACAAGGGTGCAACCTATAAGTGCTCCGTTCTCCTCCTAACTCAAACCTGAGTCTGGAGAAACTCAGCTCAGTGCACAAACTCTGTAGCACCGGCGAGGATCCTGAAATATTTTGGGTAGATTTTTAACTCGAAATTTTGCCCGGGTAGCGCCATTAGGCTACTCTTTTTCGATTTCCAACTGCCAAGGGATCTTTTACATGCACAACAATACACACAATATTATACTGCACATACATTTATCATCTAGACAGCCAAATTGTGTGAGAGGTGGTGAGGCGGACATCTGTAGCACCAGTGAAAATCATGATACCAAGGCATGCCGTTGCTACTCTGATTCATTAAGTCATATTTAGGTTACTGACTTGCTTGGAAAATGTTACCAGGAAAGGAGCTGCCTATCTTATCTCATCAAGCTGTGACCATGTACACATTACATACGGGAGATCCACTGCAGCTAACCTTCATTGTATAGATGAAGTCTGATTGAAATATGTTTGTTAAATCCCAAGTTTTATTTTGCATCATCATCATCATCATCATTAAGTGCCCTGTCAGCATGTCTCTCTACATATCTCGATGTTTGGTGTTCTGTATCAACTCTGATGATGATATTCCTCCATGCCACCAGCTCAGTTCATCCAGCATCATTTGTATTGGTCTGCCTCTGCTTCTCTTCCACATGATTTTTCCAGTTGTCACAATGTTCTCAAATACCTCTCTTCTCATTACGGCAGGATCTATTAGAGAATTACTTTAAATTTTCTTGTCAAAAGTTACGTTCATATTAGGAACATTGTAGATCGGTTACTTTATTCTTTCTTGTGCCATGAGCGGTGCTTTTATATTTTGCCTTATACAGTGCTTGTACTCTCACTAGTACATTTAAAATAAGTAAATAAAATAGTCAAATGTAATGTAAGTAACCCACTGCCAATAAAACAAACACCATCAATGTATAATGACAAACATAAAAAAAGGACAATATCCTCATTAAAGAATATGGCATCTATAAAACACCACTAATAAGACAACAAATGCCCGCAGAAGTTGGATGTGTCGGCCCAACGGCGCAAGAACGCAGCTCTGCTGTAAACAGGCACAACACAATCACGTCCGAAAAAAACTCCCTGGATGAACGCATAAGAAGAAGAAAAAGACCTACACCGCCAATCAGACATCATCATCATGTGCCATACTGATAAGTATGGGAGGTCATGGTTCGTGACCTCTTATGATCAACAATCTTGGGTCAGGTCCGTGTTCTTGTCCTGGTTATGCCATGTGGCCAAGCCATCTGGATATTTACCTCTCAGCTTTCCCCTTGCTCTTTTCCCATCAATTTTGCCTGTTGTCACTAAGTTTTCTAGTTTTTTTTTCTCCTCATAAAATGTCCAAAACAACTTGACTGTTAATTTATGAAATAAATTTAGAGTTTTCATTCGTTTCTTCCAGGGCTTGCTCACTGATATTTCTATCAGTCCATGGTATTTTTAGCACCCCCCTCGGAAACCACATTTCCACTGGCTGTTGACGTTCCTCAGCTTGTCTGATTATTGTACCAAAAAGACAAAACACCACTAATAAAACAAACACCATCAAAACGACAAACACAAGTGATAAGACAACACCACTAAGGCAAAAACCATCAATAACCAAGATACTACAAACAAGAGAAAATTTACTTTTCTTTTAGAAAGCTGGCAGAAGTTCTGAATGTTTAATAACACTACATCATCAGCACATCATCATAATCAAACCAACATGGCATCCTCTGCTTCATATCTTTACCATACAGACTCTTAAGTCAAGATACTATAAATACAGTGTTTATTCATGAGGAGACGACTAGCTTTATAACATATGTCATGTCATGTCATGTCAGGTTTTCCAGTTAGAAGACTGGCATGAAGTTTTATTTGAACATGTCACTGCACATACTTTGAAATCTTTGTGACTGCTCATAAACTAATTCATGGGAAATTAATGTGGTAGTTTCACTTTAACTTTCACACTCATGCAAAAGTAAAGATTTATACATGGTGAAAAGTTATTTGCATGTCTTTAACAGGATACTGTAATCAATCCCAGCATTTATTGGCTGTTTGTGATTTACTTGGTAATATTTTTGTTCAGCAATTTATACATAGTAACAATAGTAATTACTTAGAAACATAGAGTTATAAAATGATACAGTCTTATTAAGTTCTTCGATAAATGGAGATAAGCAGCTGTGTCATATATACTGGTTTTCCAGTTACAAGTGTCCTAGTTATTTATATGCCTGTGCCAACTTTGCGCTCAATATCAACTTGGAAAAGACTGTAGTTATGTACCAGCCAGCTTCAGGGATTAATCACACCGAGCCAAATATCAAAGTGAATGGTCATAGACTAAGTGTTGTAGACAAATTCATCTATCTTGGCAGCACTGTGTCCCAAGCTGCCACAACTGATGACGAAGTGAATGCCATAATCTCCAAGGCCAGTGCGACCTTTGGCAGACTGTACAAGAATGTTTGGGACAGAAATGGAAGAAGCCTGCAAACAAAGCTGAAAGTCTACAGAACAGTTGTATTATCCACACTGCTATATGCTTGTGAAACCTGGACTGATTACCAGCGACACGCTGGGAAATAAAACCACTTCCACACAGTCTGCCTTAGGAAGCTACTGAAGATTAAATGGCAAGACAAGATCCCAGACACTGAAGTCCTAGAAAGAGCGTCCATGCCCAGTATCCATACACTACTAATGAAGAATCAGATTCGCCGGGCTGGTCACTTGACTCGCATGCCAGATTACAGGCTCCCTAAGCAAAATTTTTACGGTGAGCTGCGTTGTGGTAAATGCTCCCAGGGCGGCCAGAGGAAATGCTTTAAAGATACTCTGAAGATCTCACTAAAAGCTTTTGGAATTCATCATGACACTCGGGAGACTGCCGCCACAGACCAAAATTTGTGGCGTACATCATTACGCAAGGGTGCAGTCACTTGTGAAGCAACCAGGACTGCAAGAGTTGTGAAGAAAAGGTTGGAAAGAAAAACCACTTCCCTCCTCCTGGAACGCCAAGCATTCTTTGCCCACCTTGTCAAAGAACATTTCGAGCAAAAATAGGCCTTATCAGCCATCTTAGAACTCACAGCTCTATACTTTCAACCCCACTGGATGAACTGCATGGTCATCATCATTCTTGATGGATAAACAACAGTTATTTATTTGAACAATTTATTGTTTATCTGTTGCCACAGCCTTAAAAATGAATACAAATTGGTTTTCAAGCATACAGAAACACAATGTGAGACAATATAACCAATACAATGTCAGATATGAGATAAAAATATACTAAACTTTCATATAAACTATTAACCACAAATGATTAAGAAACAAAGTAACGAATGCAGTTTAATATAAATGCATTAAAGAGTGATAATTACTGTAAGATAAGCATATACACGCAATGAGGAACTAGCCTTTAAAACATATCACATGAAAACAACAAAGCAGAGAACTGTCTTTCTATCTGTTGTTGTAACGCTGTAATATAAGAACTGCAGGCAAAAATACTCGTTGTTTTGTGCTTGTGCAGGCAGTGTTGACTGCCACCTACTGTTTGTTTAACATCCTTAAAGAGAACATTTAACATACAAAATAAGTACATCTGATGAAAAAACAGAACAGATTATGTGTATGTGTTTAGAAACCTGATCTATAGAATACCATGTAAGCCATGAACAAATCTCCCAAGTGTGATTTTATATGCACAAAGTGTGATGGAGCATCTGTAGTCGTCGTGAAGCACCACAGCAGATTCTAGAAATATCATAAAGGGTTTTAAGTATGGCAAATTGAGACAGGTGAGTGTATGTTGATGTCAAGTATATAAGACTAAACTGTCTTATTTTTCTCTTCTGCAACCTGGGAGAGAAGAGGTGATCCATTTAAAAAAAATGTATTGAATATATCAACATGTAAATTATACTGAGTTAGTGCCTACAATTAACTTCATTCAGTAGTGAGAACACCAATCAGTCAGCTGACACTAATAATCTCACAATCTTATGACAAATACAGTCACAGTACATATTCAACACATCTCACAAAAAAAAAAAAAAAAGAATGATTCATGATGACACAACCAGCTTATGTCACTCAACTCTTAGTGCAATTCAATCTATTCACACAAATCTTTTAATAAGACACAGAAAAATTACTAGCACATGCTCGAAACTTATGCAGTAAGAAAATCAATGTTCCCTCTTCTGCAGCTAAGTACAAATTTCATGTTTACTTGTAAAGATGACTAAACAGTTTGATACAAGGCACGCATGTTTTGGAATGCTTACAACTGAATACTAAATGTATGTTCACCTAATGCTTAATGAGAGAAGATTATATACAAACTCTGAATAAGCTGTTCTGTCATGAAGGTAACTTGACGTTTGACAGGTCATTAAATATCATTTATTTAGGGTGGCAGGATAGGGGTATCCCCTATCAAAGGATAGGTAAGGTGCATTCTACCCTCCGCTAGCCTAGGGGACACCATTGGGCAATGGAGTACCCGTTTATCCCTCAGATCAGGGTTACATGAAGCCATGGGTGCAGGTGGTGGATGAAGTTGAAGAGCAGCTAATAGATAGTTGTTTGTTATGGTCTCCAATTTCATGGTCATTGACTAGTGTGGTCACTGCTAAGAAGGAAAGCAACAGCAAACTACCTTCTTTACAGATGCCTAGAAAATCATGTTTCGTCATTCTGGTGATCAAATGAGATGGTGAAAATGACCGCCAACCGTTATAAGCATGGCACACGATGATGATGAATATTAGAATAGTACTGATTTAATACTGAAGTTACATATTCTAAGTTTGGTGCTTAGTTTCATGTCTGTTCAACTTCCACAAATGTCCTTGTGCTATGAAATATCTTCTTTCCTTTTGTATTCTTATTTTAAAATCCCTATCTTATGGTGTATATTGCCATGAACAAATCTCCCAAATGTGATTTTATATGTAAAGTGCTACGGGGCGTCTGCAGTTGGGAAGCACCACCGCAGTTTCCACAAGTAGCATAATGGGTCTTAAGAATCGCAAATGATGTTCATACATCAATGTGCAGGTCAGTGGATGATTTGGTCAAATAATGTTCATATATCAATGTGCAGGTCAGTGGATGATTTGGTCAAATAATGTTCATATATCAATGTCCACTTCAGTTGATGATTTGGTCAAATGATGTTCATACATCAATGTGCACTTCAGTAGATGATTTGGTCAAATGATGTTCATACATCAGTGTGCACATCAGCGGATGATTTGGTTGAACCCATGCTGGCCACCTATACTTCCCAGAAGAATTTCTGGTACTCATTTGAGGCTGGACTGACCTGGAAGCTTATGCCGATTTAAAAAACAAATCCTGATCTCAAGGGGTATTTGAACATAAGACCACCAGGATAGGAGGAAAGTATCAGTTCATGCACATTAAATTAATCACATTAAGAATCTGGTAAACTGTATTAACATTAAGTTAAAATGGCCAGGAGCACCAACTGTAAGTTAAGAGAACAATTTTTTATGCCAAAAGAAGTTATAAGAACAGTCAATTAATAATTGTACATGTACAAGAATGATCTGGTGAATTACATTAACATTTTGATATGTCTTGATAACTGACATGGGTGATCATTTTTCCCATAGCTCCCATAACCTGTTAATGAATTTATGCTCTTCTTCTTCTTCTTCTTCTGCGTTCATCCGGATTTTTTTTTCCGGATGTGACTGCGTTGTGCCTGTTTACAGCAGAGCTGCGTTCTTGCGCCGTTAGGCCGACACATCCGACTTCTGCGGGAATTTGTTGACCGGGTTAACCTTCCCGGGGAATTTATGCTCTATTATCCTCCTAAACGATATTGTCGAAATGTTCAATGTCTTCTCTTTCAAGGAACTTTTGGTATTACAGTTTTTCTCTTACCACAATACGGCCACATGAAGTGTCCAGAACAGTTTGGTACAGAATCTAACATGAAATCACTACATTTACATAGAACAATATTGCAGAAGCTTTATCTTTATGTTTAAACATACATGCCAACCTCCAGAGACAGAAACCTGTTCATCCAACATTAAAAACATGTAAAATCTGCCCTTGATGTTGAATGTTATTTTGTTTTTGTTTTTTGCATTCTCTCGCAATGAACTCAAGCATACTCCATACAAGAGCTACTACTTCTAGTGCACTGGACTGATTTTTCGTGTGGATTAGCTTTCCCTATTACCAGTGTCCATGACTATCGGAAAAATCCATTCTGACTTCAGAGGTATTTTTAATATGCATCTCCAAGTTAAGGACGAGAAGTCAACATTTTAGTCCAGCTGACCTGTGTAGGGGTTGAACCTGCTACCTCAGCATCAGCAAACTGGGTGTTTAAGAGTGAGTGCCCTTTCCCATTAAACCATGGTAACATCTGTTGTATGTGTTGAATGACCAGCATATGAAAATGCCTACACTTTGAAAGTGTGAATGTAGCATCAGTTTGACTGTATACTGCAGACATGTTTTGGAATTCATCATGTTTCTAGTGGTTGTTCACGTGTAATGAAAATTCAGCTTTTCAAATTAACGGCTTGTGGAATTACAAGTCGTCAACATGTCTTGCACCTGAGTCATTGCACATGGCTTGATCTTGTAGTTATTTCACCAGCTTTATTCAATAATTAACATGTCAGACCTTTTGTGTGCTATACTATTCCTATGATTAAAGATTCATTATTTATATCTGTCTGTGTGTCTCTATCTGTCTATTTATCTATCTATATACCAGAAGGTATTGTTTACTTAAACTTTATTTATCCCCCCCCCCCCCCCCCCCCAAAAAAAAAAAAAAAAAAAAAAAAAATTGCAACACCCTAATATTGATTAGAACAGTGGCCTGGTTCAATCTCCAGCAGAGGCAGTATTTGTGTCCAACCAGCATGGCTCTGGTTTTGAAAGTCTCACAAACATTTTCTAGTCTGGGAAGGAAAGGTGACGAGAAAGCAAACTGGATACCCGACCTCATAAATAGTGGTCTAGAAAAGGTGAGGGCCTACCACTTAACACCCAACAGCAGTAACTGCTATGGAACTACCTTCACCTTAGTTCAAATGACTCTTGTTTTTCAGAAAAAGAGCTTAAGGATGTCACAAACAATTATTTAAAAAAGAAATGAATAAACATTTGTATTTTAGCAAAACCTGACATACTTTGTGTAAGGGCTTACACTGGAGATAACTGCAACAAGACTTCAACAGCAAGGCCAAATCCTTCAAGCTGGCTTCTGTGTTTACTTAGAATACCGTTAAACACAACTTTAACAACATGTTGCCATGACTGTAAGAGCCGCGGTCACGTAGTGGTTACATGTTTGCATGTTGACCCCTGGTCTTGGATTCAAACCCGCATTAAGGCTAATTCTTAAAATTGACCTCGGCTCCCAGGTCAACCCAGCCTAAAATGTGCACCAGGAATTATCTTGGGAAGTAAAGGTGACCCTTGTGGTAATGAACACATCCCCCATTGAGTTCTGATTAGTCTATAAAAATATGTGTCTAGCACCATTTGTCTAATGTGCCTTAAGGCATGTAAAGGGACCTTTACAGTTTTTTTTTTTAAAAGCATGAACATGTAGACTAAATTAACATTTATGTACAAGAACAGTTCTCTAAATAAATTTGACAATAATTTTACAAGAACATCTGGGTACACCAAACTGAGGTGAAATTATAATGTACTAAGTTAAAGGCCGGATAGGAACAATGAAAACACTAAAATGTTACAGATTAGTGTTAAACATTCAGAAACTAACAGTTTGTCTGGATGTTTATCAGCTAGAGGTAGGAGGTTAGATTACATCTAGATCTGGGATGATACATTACACAATTAGCCAAACACAGCTGAAAGAACCAAGTCTGTGTGCCATGTCGAAAATGTGTGATTCTCCCCATTACTGTAATATTTTATATGAAAAGTTTAAAAGTCTCATACATGATGGCAAAATCACCATAGACCAGACAAACATGGCAGTAGTACCATGGAGCAGACAAACATGGCAGTAGCACCAAAGACTAGGCAAACATGGCAGTAGCACTATAGAGCAGACAAACATGGCAGTAGCACTATAGAGCAGACAAACATGGCAGTAGCACTATAGAGCAGACAAACATGGCAGTAGCACTATAGAGCAGACAAACATGGCAGTAGCACTATAGAGCAGACAAACATGGCAGTAGCACTATAGAGCAGACAAACATGGCAGTAGCACCATGGAGCAGACAAATATGACAGTAGCACCATGGAGCAGACAAACATGGCAGTAGCACTATAGAGCAGACAAACATGGCAGTAGCACTATAGAGCAGACAAACATGGCAGTAGCACTATAGAGCAGACAAACATGGCAGTAGCACTATAGAGCAGACAAACATGGCAGTAGCACCATGGAGCAGACAAATATGACAGTAGCACCATGGAGCAGACAAACATGGCAGTAGCACTATAGAGCAGACAAACATGGCAGTAGCACTATAGAGCAGACAAACATGGCAGTAGCACTATAGAGCAGACAAACATGGCAGTAGCACTATAGAGCAGACAAACATGGCAGTAGCACTATAGAGCAGACAAACATGGCAGTAGCACTATAGAGCAGACAAACATGGCAGTAGCACTATAGAGCAGACAAACATGGCAGTAGCACCATGGAGCAGACAAATATGACAGTAGCACCATGGAGCAGACAAACATGGCAGTAGCACTATAGAGCAGACAAACATGGCAGTAGCACTATAGAGCAGACAAACATGGCAGTAGCACTATAGAGCAGACAAACATGGCAGTAGCACTATAGAGCAGACAAACATGGCAGTAGCACCATGGAGCAGACAAATATGACAGTAGCACCATGGAGCAGACAAACATGGCAGTAGCACTATAGAGCAGACAAACATGGCAGTAGCACTATAGAGCAGACAAACATGGCAGTAGCACTATAGAGCAGACAAACATGGCAGTAGCACTATAGAGCAGACAAACATGGCAGTAGCACTATAGAGCAGACAAACATGGCAGTAGCACTATAGAGCAGACAAACATGGCAGTAGCACTATAGAGCAGACAAACATGGCAGTAGCACTATAGAGCAGACAAACATGGCAGTAGCACTATAGAGCAGACAAACATGGCAGTAGCACTATAGAGCAGACAAACATGGCAGTAGCACCATGGAGCAGACAAATATGACAGTAGCACCACAGACTAGGCAAACATGGCAGTAGCACTATAGAGCAGACAAACATGGCAGTAGTACCACAGACCAGGCAAATATGAAGCTCAAAATGTGTTAAGTAAAACACTGAACCTTCATTTTTCCAATCTGAGTAAACACTTGGGGGAACTAGATACCAGTAGGGGGATTAGATACCAGTAGGGGATTTCACTCAGTAGCATGCCATTTCCAGAACCTCACTCCCAGTAACAACCTTATGGAAAACCTCTCGATCATAAGCAAGATGTCCCATGTCTGACACACCCATCTGGAGATCATCCGCCACATCCTGCACCCATCTTCTCTTTGGCCTTTCTCTTCCTCTCTTCCCAGGCATATACCCCTTCATGAATCTTCTCTCCAAACTTTCAAGTGACCACTATATGCCAATAGAAAAATTACCATCCATCCATCCATCATGTGCCATGCCGATAAGCGTGGGCGGTCATGTACTGCCATGTCACTCGATCACCAGAGTCGTGGATCAGCTGTGTTCCTGTCTCGATCATGCCACGTGGCCAAGCCATCCAGGTATTTACTTCTGGGTCTTCCCCTTGGTCTCTTCCCTTCGATCTTGCCAGTCGTCACCAAGTTCTCTTAATTCATTTCTTCTCATAACATGCCCAAAAAATGTTGACTGTCTACATCTAATGTCTCTAATCAGTTTAGGACCTTCATTTGTTTCTTGAAGGTCTTGTTCATTGGTTTTTCTATCTGTCCATGGTATTCTTTGCATTTTCCTCAGAAATCACATTTCCACAGCCATCAGCTGTTTTTCAGCTTGACAGCTTATTGTCCACGCTTCACAACCATACAAAAGTATAGGTTTTATGTGGCACTTCAACACTCTTTTTCTCATTTCAATTGATATCTTTTTAATGGTCACTATGTTTTTCATCTTGCAAAAGGCAACCTTCGCAATGGCAATTCTTGTTCTAATCTTCTCAAGGCACCTTCCATCAGATTTTATGACTGTGCCGAGATAACTGTATCGATTCACATGCTTAAGAATATGCCCATTTACTCATATATCACATTGTGGTATTTCCTTCTTCTCAGTGACGACCATAATCTGTGTCTTCTTAATATTTCTAACCCTAGTTGTTCACTACCAGCTTGTTTCTATCTAGGTTGCGATGTCTACCTCATGCTCTTAAGGTACCAGCTCAATGCTAAGTCTGGACCTGGTACCTTATGAGCATGAGGTACCATGAGGACATCACAACCTCTCAACCATGGTTCCCCCCTTTGTTTAGTGACATCCCTTATGAGTGTCATGTAAAGACTGCCTCTGTCAAAGATTTCTAGCTTTGGTTTCATGTGGTTTTGGAACAGAAAGCCATCTGGGAGAAGCCGTGATGATCCTTTCCATGAGTTAATTTATCCTTCATCTGTTTTAAATAGTCACTCCACACTCAGTTCATGATAATGCCTTATGCTGCATCTCATGAGCCTCTTCCTTCCAAGTTAATGTGTCTATGTATTAAGTTGATGCTTAATCTTTGTTTGATGCTTAACGAAATGTGAACATGAAACACTGCTGGTGACTACCTGTGATTCACATGAAACTCCTATAACACATTTCATCGATGTATGTATGTATGTATGTATGTAAGTATGTATGTATGTATGTATGTATGTATGTATGTATGTATGTATGTATGTATAATTGTATGTATGTATGTATGTACGTACGTATGCACGCACGTATGTAATCCATACATCTAATCCATCCATTCATCCATGCATCTATCTATCTATGTATGTATCTATGTATCTATCTATCTATCCTTTACTCCTGATGGGCGATGTGCTCTAACTCATTTTGTTTAGTGTTCATATGCATAACTGATGACTGAAGTTTTAATTCTTATGCAATAAGAGTTGTCTCGACTATAATTTGTACATGACTAAGATTTCGACTACAGAACCCCAGCTAAGTGAAACACAACTTGGATTTAGGAAAAAACAAAGGATGCACAGATGCCATTTTTGCTCTTAGATAACTTATAGACAAATCAATCGAATTCAACAAAACACTCTACTTAGCCTTTATCGACCAAGAAAAGGCATTTGACAGAGTAGATAGAAACAAGCTGTGGGAAATCCTTAGTGAGTACACATCTAACAAACCTGTGTAGAAGCTTATACAACAACAGTGAATGCATAGTGAGAGCAACTGGAGGACACTCAGAACCCTTCACCATAAGATCCGGAGTACGACAAGGTTGTGTACTGTCCCCTCTCTTGTTCTAACATATATAGACAACATATGTAAAGAAACCAGCCAAACAGAGACCGCAAGAATACCGCACGACGAGAACACAGAAGAAGAACCATCTGCAAATCTAGCCATTAGAGAACTCCTGTTTGCGGACGACCAAGCACTAATAGCATAATCAGAATCTGAATTACAAGACCACATGAATAGTCTAAACGAAATGTGTAGGGAACATAACATGAAAGTTCGCACAAGTAAAACAGAGGTAATGACTATAACTAAAGAAGAAAAAAGCAACAACAATTCACCTAAACGAACATCCCTTGAAACAACAAGTAAAGAGTTTCAAGTAACCTAGGAAGTATAATATCATGAAATGGCAAATCAGAAGACGAGATCGAAAATAGATGCAATAAAGCAAACCAACTCATTGGGCAAATGGCACCAACACTAAAGAACAAACATGTATCAATAACTACTAAGAAAGCACTTTATAAGACAATCTTCCTACCAACTCTATGCTATCAATGCCAAACCTGGACAATGACAGAAAAAGAGAAAAGAAAAATCACAACAACAGAAATGAGATTCCTGAGAAGAATACTCAATGTATCAAGAAGAGATAATATCAGAAATGAAGAAATCAGGACTAAAGTGGGGGTTATAGCTGCACTAGATTTTATTAGAAGGCAGCAAGTCAAATGGTTTGGCTATGCAAGTAGGTTACCAACTAACATAATACCACAACAAGCAATGATGTACAGACCAGAGGGAAGCAGAGGAAGAGGCCGGCCATATAAACGATGGATGCAGGGAGTAACAGAGTCCATGGGAACATCGATACATGAAGCCCATAAGCGGGCACTCTCCCACTGTTTATACTTAACCTCGACACCGCAAGGTACAAGAGGAACATGATGAGATGAGATGAGATAAGATTTCTATAATACTGAAACCATTGTTGAACGGTTGAACCCAATGGGACTGGACTCCACTGTATGTCAGCCTGACAAACTCATGCTGTTATCAAGTGGCAGTTTTGACTAACCCTTAAAGACAGTAACCACTTCATGACACACACTTATTGTTTTAGTGTTTTCGTTATTATTTTGTCACTACAAACATACTGTGATTGCAAAGCGTCAGGAATAAATGGATTTAAAATAACAAAACAACTATAATTTCCTGCATATTTTATTGAAAGTTGTCAAATGCAACGTGATGACTAAATTAACACGATGTATACTATTCTAAAGTTTCAAATGAAACACAAAATATGACTAGGAAACTAGCCCAGCTTGTGTGCTGATTGAATTACTTTCACATCCTGAGATACATACTTTTGTTTCGGTCTGTGTTTGTGGCTTTATTTTTCTCGTTAATTCATAAAGACTGGTAGAAACGTTTGTTTGTATCTGTGTGTGTATTTTTCGTCATATTTATTTTATTTGAACTGCAGTATCAACTTGGCAGCAGCCATACCCTGTTTCGATACCATTAAGATGTAGAAAACTTGACTGAGCTGAGCTAATCTCAAGAAGCATTGTCTTTAGGATATTACTATAGGCAATCATAAGAGATCCATAGCAGTAAGACATAATAGGCAATGCACCAAGTGTAAACGGTCAGCCTTACAAGAACCCAATCAAATAAAAAAAGGAGGAAGTTGTAGTGGCAAGTCTTCATCAGCAAACAAAACAAAACACCATAAACACTGTCAAAACTGTCATTTACTGCCAATATAGTACCTTGCGGTTTATGGCAGAGGAGTCTTTGAGCCTGAGGAATAAAGGCCGCCTGGCTAGTGCAGTCGCCGCGAACTGTGCAGGTTAGGATTTTCTTTTTGCCCCCGACAGAAAAAAGTCCCACACCTTACTGAGGGATCGAACCCGGGTTTCCCGAACGAGAGTCCAGTGTTCTAGCCACTTGGCCAGCCGCTCCTCACCATAAACACAAATACAAAAAAGACAATATTCAAAAATTGTTTTTTGTTTGTCAGCAAACTACTGCCATCACACTTCAGTTTTTGATGATTGTGTTCTTGTAAAAGGTAAGATTAAAAAACAGAACCTTTGACATGCATTAAGACATATGGTGCTAAACCCATAATTGTATAGATGAATCAGCATGTGAGGGGTGATCTGGTCATGGTCACCTTCACTTCCCACTACATTTTCCGGCACCCATTTTAGGCCGGGTGAACCTGGGGGTCAGGTCAATTAAAACATCCACCTCAATGCAAATTTGAACTCTTGAATACCAAGCTGGCAGGCCAGTGTCTAGTCATTATTTTGCTGCAGATTCCCATTCTTGTAAAGTTATCTTTTATACGTCATGGTTTCCCAGTTATGATTACACTCTCATAACTTTACAACAGCCAACCCCAACTCCCTGTAGCATAGTGGTCAGTGCATTTGCTTATCTACAGTGATTTGGACTGGTTCAATCATCAGCAGTTGCAGGTGTCATGGGAAAGCCAGGTATATCACCAACTCACTCACAGAGTGATACAGTGTACCATAACTGTTACTAGGTAACAGCCTGTGACTGCCCTGAGAGCTTCTCCTATATACTTATATCTGTAATTTTAATGTATACAGACTAGTTACAGCTGGTGTTGTGCAGTGATAAGGGGTGGCTAGTACGAATTTTATAGATGTTAGGAACAGCCACACAATAGTGCTAGTAGAAATAATTTTAATAGCGCTAGTAGCAGCCACATGGATTTGAAGAGAAAATAAACAGCATATAGCTGTCTAGAGTCAGCCATTATAAACACAATTGCATAATCATAGAAGTATGGTGGTCTTTCTGTCTAGTATATTTGAATAATTATTACTAGGCTCCTGGGTATATGTTATTTGTCACATTGAGTGCTGCACACAACCAAATTCATGTTTTAGTTTGGTGTCAGGTACCAGAAGGGACATAAACTATGATAATATCATGTAATGTGTACAGTCAATCCTGAGCACCTATTTACAAGAGGTTGCTTTTGTCTTCTCCTAGCCCGGCTGTGCTGCTGTGAGACCAATACATGGACTGTAGGAACACCAACTACACAGGACATATGTCTGAATGTCTGTCAAGAAACACACACATTTGTCATAATGGACAATTAAGTTTTCAATATCACCTAGGATACACAACAAAAATATTAATAATTTCACATGGACAAAGTCCATAACCCCTATGTATGACACTCATCTAGAGGTTACATCCAGCACCGAGTACGTGCTATACTTTGTTTACAATTAAGTCCACATTTCAAACATGGAATTATAACCTTCGCCATCATGCTGCCTGCACACTCAGAAGTGGACTGTTAAGTCCCTACATAAACTATGTGACTTATTATTAGACATTCTCCATTCTTCAACTCCAAGATTCTGACTAGCAAGTGGAGTAATGAATTCTGTATAATTACACCAGGAGGACAAAAGATGCTGACCACGTCTATCAGGTGACTGTCTCACCCTGTAATGCAGGATCTACTGGTGCCACAAATATAGTGACTGTCTCCAATTAAAAGGCTTTAATTATTTTGTGTATGTCATACTAGCTAGTGGCAAGATATCATTTAATCCTTTATCACCAATATAATTTACTTTGGTGACATACTTTCCTCTTCAGAATTTTGTTGTCTGTGAGACTGGGTTTGGAGTGAGAGAGCCTGAAAGATACTCTTTTTCCTCCTTGTTGTTATCTTCCTGGGGGAATTTATTACTTTCAAGTAAGAGTGTGTGAACGGCAGGATAACTAGACTTTTCTGTACAATACTGCCACCTTCACAATTAAGACTTAAATTCTTGACTCCCAGTCTCATATCTATTGGGATCATTCTCCCTAGTTTTTTCCCCCACTTATTAACGAGCTAATAATTATACAGACTGTCAGCCTGTTCAAGTATAGGGAATTCTGTCTTCCCTAATTGACTGTCCCGTTACAGCAGAACTGGATGGTTCAATCCTACTCAACCTAAAATAGCTTTCTGGGATGGAAAAGCTGACAATGAATGAAGCCTGTCATGCTACTACTAATACCACAACCTGGTATAAGTGACATCAACTGGGCTGTCATGTTTTGTCATCTTGTACTCTTACCGCAGTCTTGATCAGGTCTGTGTTCTTGTCCTGATTGTGCAATATGGCAAAACATTCAGGTATTTATCTTTCTGCTTTCCACTTGTTCTTTTCCCTTCAAGTTTTTTGTCAGTTGTCAGTTTTCTAGTTTATGTCACCCCAAAAAATCTTGACTGTCTATGTCCAATTTCTCTAATAAAGTTATGGTATTCATTTGTTTCTAGCGGTCCATGGTATTCTTTGCATTTACCTCAGAAACCACATTTCCACTGCCATTAGTTGTTTCTCAGTTTGCCTGCTTATTGTCCATGTTTCACATGCTTTAACAATATAGGTTCTACGTATAACGCTTCAAAACTTATTTTTCTTACTGCAATTGACAGCTTTTTATCAATTTCATACACACTTAACCCTTTACAGGGCTGAGCGGCCAAAAGCGTCTTTACTCAGGAATGGGCAAAACTTCCCAAGGCGACAAGGTGACTACTAAGTGTTGTAAAAACGCGATCTCGCGGCTTTCCGAGACTTCCGATTGTTTATGTCCGGTGTTATCGATAAGTAGATAAGGTGTGCGCCATTTACAAGCGATTTGATAAGATTTTTGTATAGTTTTCAGGGTTTTTATGCTTTGTTTTTCAAAACGGATTTCATCGATTCTTCAAGTGATAGCAGAGATTTTGCTGGGTTCAAATTAAGTGAAATTTAAGTGTACGAAGCTGACTGAATCGGAGCTAGATATCTATCAGTCATATCAGCGTAAGGAGTGTACACACTTTGGATCTCTCGGAGACTTTTAAAACGATTGCCGATCAAACAAATGAGTATGCTAGACAAAAATATCGAACAGATAAATGATCGAGCATGGGTTCCAACAAATGCAACCGAAATGCAGGCAACACTGGATTATTTAATGCACGTGAGTAAAATAATAAATCTGCATTTATTTTCCTTCATATTGTACTTTATTTAACAAAAATATTTTCACTAACAGCTTAGATTTGATGTTTTTACTAACGTAACCCTAAATCTGACTGACAACCTGAAAAATGTTGCCCTTCAGAGTTACAAAAAGTAAACACCTGTGCCCTGTAAAGGGTTAAAACATATTCACCAAGTACAGCAAGAGAAGCATTGATTTGGCAGCTATATTTACATTTCCCCACTGTTAATGAAATACAAAATAACTTCATAAGTTAATAAAACAGAGTAATATCAATATTTGGAAAAAATAGTAGTAACTTGTAGATAGAGTGCAAGACATGGTAATATGAGTAATATCAATATTGCAGACAACTTTTCCTTTAACAAAGACTCATTTAACATTGAAAAACAAAAAATATTTCAGAATGTTGTGAGCAGAATTCAAAAGTATTGATATTTTGTTTACATGTCAATAAGCTATACTGGGGATATTAGGCTCACAGTTTTGATAAGGCACCAGTATACAAAGTATCATGCTTTATCAGAGAAATCACTGGCACCTTTTTAATGCGGTTTGTTTATCTCAGAGATCTAATTGCTAGAAAATGGGTTTGCCACTAATGGGAATTGAGCTCCGGACTACTGTATTGTTAAGTTTAGTTTAGTGAATGGATCAACATCACGGCACACAGGTGTAACCCATAAGTGCTCCGTACTACTAACTCTTCTTCTTCTTCTGCGTTCATCCGGAGTTTTTTTTCGGACGTGATTGCGTTGTCCCTGTTTACAGCTGAGCTGTGTTCTTGCGCCGTTAGGCCAACTTCTGTGGGCATTTGTTGACCGGGTTAACCTTCCCAGGGGTACTTCTAACTCAAGCCTGAGTCAGGAGAAACTCAGCTCAGTGCATGAACTCCGTAGCACCAACAAGGATCCTGAAATACTATGGGTAGATTTTTAACCTGAAATTTTGCCAGGGGAGCGCCGTTAGGCTACTCTTTTTTGATTTCCAACTGCCAAGGGATTTTTTTTTACATGCGCAACAATACACACGGGTGTCACTACCCAGAGACCAGGGGAAATTTTATTACTAGAAGTCCATGTGAAAAAATCCCGGTCATCACCGGGGCCAGAACCCGGGACCTCCAACACCCGAGGTGGACACCATACCTCGAGACCACTCAACCCCCTTACCGTATTGTTAAGCTAATGCACTACCCACCATCCTAGTGTGGCCTATTAAATAAAAGAATTCAAAGACAACATGAATCTGTTTGCCATACAATCAATAAGCAGTCAGTGCACACACATAAGATATATACAAATACACCAGAAGATACAAAAACAGAAAAAAACATTCTATTGTTTGACAGATCTAGCCTGATCAGGTTCATCTCAAAGTGTGGACTGTAGTCACAAACATATGAACAAGGTTATATAGTCTTCCTTGATCCTGGGGTGGTGGATCAGATGTCTAGTTTTCTCAGTCAATGATGAAAATTCCAGAGAAAATGTGTGCACACTGCACAAATTCCTAGGCAGTTGGAAATAAAATGGTGGAAACATCAAACAGGCAAAGTTTCTAACTAGAAAAGCCACCCACTAAATAATCATTATAGCATGTAATTTTTTCTATACACATCTGGATCCTCGCTGGTGCGACAGAATTTGTGAACTGTGCTGAGATTCTCCTTGCATGATCTACTGAGAGAGACTGGGGCACTTATGTATATATCCTTGTGCAATGAAAGTGATCTCTCACTAACCAAACCAATAGACGTTGCCTAATGAAGATGAATAGATGTTATTGTGTTTCACTTGTTCAACATCCTCTCACTACACTGGTTAAGAGCATATCTGACAGAAGGATATATGCTGAATTTTATGTACATGAGTTGCCAGCATACAGTGTCGGTTACTCAGTGAGAAAGTACCCATGAAATGCAAAACATGGTCTCTACAATTCAGCCCAGGTTTTGTGCTATTGAGAGGTTACTACGCCTTATTTTGTTGAAGCACAATGCAATAATCATCAGTCAAGATGGCAAGGTGCCAGCAACTCATGTAATCAGATGAAGTAGAAAGTTATATAGTAAGTGAATAAGGAACTAATTGTGAAGTTCGTTGAATTATATTTTGTCAAGAGTTAACTGTTAATGAATAAGGAACTATTTGTGAAGTTGGTTGAATTATATTTTGTCAAGAGTCAACAGCTAAACAATTTTCTGAGTCAGTTTTACAAGCATAATTTAATACAACCAATATGTTATGTATTTACTTTGAATGTATTGTTTAAAGTCACAATTATTAAAACTCTAATCTTGACATGAACACTGGAAACCACATCTGCGTCACATAAGTCTTTACATCATAGTATAAAACAGCTGCATGATTCAGACATGAGTCTAATAACATATACTTTGTACGGAGAAAAAAAAAGTACTTGATGAAAACATCAGACAATGAGTCATGTGTGTAGATGGACATCGACATACTGAAAGTAAGAAGACAGTTACAAAAGCACAACAGTTATCAGATACATGAAAAGACACCAACAAACTAAGGAGCAATAATGATGACACCAAACTGAAACATTTTACTTATTGACATTTCAGAACCATTTCAAACACTAATGTATGATATTGAAAGGAAGAAAACAGTCACCAGAGCACAACAGTTTTCAGATACATGGAAAGATATCAACAAATTAAGAAACAAGAAAGATGACACTGTAAGATGACAAGACATTGAAGCTTTATTTATCAACATATCAGAACCATTTAAAACACTGATGTATGGGAGGGAAAAAACAGCCACCTGTGCACAACTGTTTCAGATAAATGGACAGCCCCCCCCCCCCCCCCCCCCCCATATCCTTTACAGGACATTGTGGTCAACACCAGTATCTTTCAGCTGCTGTTGATGTCTTGGCAAAATTACGCTCAGTAGTTTGCCATTGCTTTCTGAGCAACCAGCTCACATACCCCCGTAAGTAACCAATCTGCTACCGAATCTTGCGCAGCTGCGGTGCCCATGTGAATATACAGCATTACGGAGAAATTCGCTGACACCTTCGCCAGGGAGAACGGCATAAATGGATATAGATCAACAAAATAAGAAATAATAATAAAGCCATGACATTGAAGCATTATTTATCAACATTTCAGAACCATTTCATACACATGTGACAGGAAAACTTAGGGTCATGGTCTGTCAGCTGTTTACTACATGTCAATGTAGTTTTGGTCAAGGGTCATTTTCATTGCACAAGAGAGAGTATCTCCATAGATTCTCCAGTCTCTTCCCATAGACAATGCAAGAAAAAATCCATAGAAATAAAAGATCTAAATGTGCATATACCAGGATCACTCATGATATAAATATTCTTTTGTGGGCATCTTCATAGATTCTCCTGTCTCGCCACACAGACAACGCAAGAAAATTATGTGGAAATGAAGATCTAAATGTATGTGTACCAGAATCACATATGATATACTTGTGTGGGTTGGTTTTCTAATGTTTAAAGTATAGCCTGCTCTTTTCAATTTCCAACTGCCAAGTGATTTGTTAATGTGCACACAGGCTATCTAAGTTGTTTATCCCTGCCGCAGAAAGCTACAACCACTCCAGGATCATAGAGAGAGAAGACCACCATTTTATTATTTTGTACAAATTCACAGTCCACATGGTGAGCTGAACCAGGTCGGCACA
Organism: Cepaea hortensis; assembly: GCA_963921405.1. Classification (NCBI taxonomy): domain Eukaryota; kingdom Metazoa; phylum Mollusca; class Gastropoda; order Stylommatophora; family Helicidae; genus Cepaea; species Cepaea hortensis. The sequence goes on along the minus strand of OY992878.1, from coordinate 46,942,215 downwards.
AAAGTGGGAATAGAACCTGACCGGGATATGTATTATAGCCACTCACAAGCATAACACATAATAAAGCCAGATATCTTTTGGTTAGAGGACGTTCAAATTTCCTGCAAGTTAAATGGTTACACAGTAAGACAACAAAAACGCCACATTGATGACATTTTCTAGCATATGATGCAATAGAAACCCAGTATGATTAGTTAGCCAGGTAATGACAGGATACATCAAAGTTTGCACAAATAGTTTTCTTCATAGCCAGGTTGATAAATACAGTTGCTGCTTTGCATTACTATACTGTGAAATTATAAATACAGTATTGATATCTTCATTACCACATTGCAATACTTTCATCACTACACTGATATTCTCACTACCATAAAAATATCTTCACCACACAGATATTCTCAAAACTATACTGATATCTTCATCTCCACACTGATATTTTCATCACTATACTTCATTATATCTTCATGGTGATATTATCACCACCATAGATTACCATATTGTAATACTTTCATCATACACTGATATTTTCATTTCCATATTGATATTTTTTATTACCACATGATGTTTTCACTACCCCAGATTTTCTCATTACCAACAGAAGATATTCAGATATTCAAATGCAGTTATATTTGATTCAGTTTATAAAATGCTATATTATATTACCAAAGCACATCAATGCTACAACATTACACCCTTTTGACACATAGTACTTAAGCCCGCAACAGATATGGAAGACATAATAAATAAGCCATCCTCAATGTGTAGATGATATGTATTATCTGACTGCTTGCTAACTGAATAACAACAAAAGCTGTACATTTAGAGATAACAATTGGTAGTCAGCTAAGGCTATTTAATATTCTTCAAGAAGTTGTCGTGATCCTGTTCACCTACTGATGTGCTGATGGATCAACTGAGGTCATTAACGAGTTTGCTTATTCCAGTTCAGTTGTGAATCTCAGTGCTGTGGCTTCCTGCATCTGATGGTTTATTTCTGAGACTGGTCACTTGAGGCTTCTATAACAGTGCCATTACTGTGGGATGCCTGTTGCAGTCTCTACTTGTACATCCGATACTGTGGCTTAGGGGATAGTGAATTCCCTGTCACACCGAGTTGAGGGTTCAAAATCATCAACGAATGATTTGCAAGCAGATAGCTTGTGTTGAGTTTCAGTGGCATGTGGCTTTAGCCAATCAGGAAGCAATGGCAAACTACCAAACTTACATTGCCTAGTAAATCACAAAAGGCCAATAAATGCTGGGGTTGACTGCAAAGGATATGCAACTAACCTTTTATAACTTCTGTTTGCTGTTGTTGGTTTCCATTGTTTCTTTGTACCTCTTTGATAGCGCACTCTGCTTCATGTCTATTCATATTTTCTGTTTGTATCTTTTTTGTTGTTAACGCTATCTTTATCAGTAATTTAAATTGCTGTTTTCTGGACCTCTATTCATTCGTATAAGAGAAAAGGGACAGAAGTAGATATATTTTGTCTATGCTAATCAATACCTACATATTTATGATCTATCCTGCACTGATGTCTTCAGAGGTTCCCCAGTGTTTTCTTTTCTATTTCCTTTCATAATTAATCATCACAAAACAATTACAAATCATTAAGTATTGAAGAGAACTGGCACTTGTAATACTTGATCATGTCACTGATGTGTGGTGAGGTATGTGTTTATCTGGATATGTTTTTGGAAGCCAAATATTCAAGGTCATTAGCAGATTTGCAAACAAGTCCATCATCACTTTCATACAATATTTCAAGTAAACAGATTCACCCGTTTCTGAAACTTAAACAACAAATTCCTTATGTTCGCAAGAGAAAACTTTTCTAGGGCAGCTTCAATTTAACTGAAAAGCTTTTCAAGCAAAATGTCATATGGGAGAATAAGTATGTAGAATTCATACAAGAATAAAAAATAAAAGAGACAGAATTTCCCTGCCATCTTGATTAAATGATGTTACATCAATCCGGTCTCTTAGATTGGAATCCATTCAGGGAAGTACTCATTTATGTTGTTCATTCTTTATATATTATTATTGTTTCGTTCTTGTTGTTCCATTGATAAAGACAGGTTGAAATGTTTGCCTGTATCTGTGTGTGTTTTCCCATCAGCGGAGCTTCTCTATCCTATTTTTATTTGGACCCCCAAAAGTAAACCCCTTTCACTGATGCCATTTTGGATCTTCTAGACCCAACACCAGCTGCTAAATCAACCATGAAATATCACAGCACCCATTTTACAAGGCTGGGTCAAACTTGGAGCCACATGGTCAGTTAAATAAAATCCCAACTTAAGATGGATTTGAATCCATGGCCATCAAACTAGGCTTTTATACCAAGCTCAGAAAATGTTCAACTGTGTCTCCACTGGAGATGGTACTCTTGACCAAAGCATTGGTAGACAAGTGCAGTAATCATTGCGCCATGTCAATATCCAGTTATATATTTCATTAAAAAAAAAACAATACTTCAATTCGTTAGCCATATCCCATGCCCCTTACGTTAATTGGTAATCACTGTACAGCTTGCCATGTTGTTGTAAAAAATAACCAAAATTATCCAGCCATGACAGTGTTAAACCTGTTAATATCGGTATTCTAAAAGAAACATTGTTTAAAACATTCTAACTGAACTGGGAAGCTAATAACAGATGCACCTATATATTGCTATTCAACATGATAGACCTCATAATTACAATAATGTGACTACGTTTATAATTATAATTGTATAAAGAGAAAAATACTGTTTTCCCCATCCAAAAAATTTAAATGGCATTTTAAAATTGTTGTCAAAACAGTTTTCAACAGAATGATATAACTCAAAAAATAAGTGTACAAGGTAATAAAAACATTATACACATTATAAAGCAAAGAGCAGCATATTAGACAAACAACCATTATTGTAAACTGAAGAATAAAACACCAGGGTAGCAGTAAACATATCAAAGAAGCTGATCACAATCACAGAGAAGACAGCATGCAAATGAAACCATGGTAGCTTTCATTTGAGAACTGCATCTATAGCTTTATCTTATTCCCTATCTATAGGATGTAAAATAGTAGTTGTAATATTAACAGATTTTACCAAAGTTTGTTCTATCCGGTGTCTGCATTCTTTCTCAGATGTTAATTTACTGGGATTTGTTAAGTTAGCTTCCTGAGCATCACATTGGTAGTTCCATCATACCATTCTAGTTCTTTTATGTGCAGACATCACTTAATAAATGTTTGTAGTTTATTTGTAATCGCTTCAGTCAAGAACTGAAGAATATAACAATATAACACCAGTAAAGCAATAAACATATCAAACTGAAGCTGATCATGATCACAAAGACAGTATGCAAAGGAAATGATGGTGCAGTCTTCATAAAAATATACAGTTTGATTATAAAGCTTTCATTTGAGCACTGTATCAGAAGATATGCTATACAGCTTTGTCTCATTCCCTATCTATGAGATGAGGTAAAACATGGGTGCCAAACATATTCGGTCTGCTGCCCCTTGATTAGCAGGTTTCATCCCGAATGCTCAAATACGTACACCTTCTAGTGGTATTGTCTACTGGAAATTCAAAACCTCACAGCTTCTTCGATCCTTCTGTCACCCTCATGGAGAGTGGGAATCACTTATTAACGTAACCACTATGATAAACTAATCAACCAAACTCTCTTATCAGCAATATGTATTATATTTACAGCACAAATAACGTAAGATTTCAATTTTGTTAAGTAAAACTCATCAAGCATATGCTTAATGAGTCAATTTTAAAAGACTAGAGCAGACCCGCAATGACTCAGTTACAATTATCTTTAATACATGCATTTATTTCTTCGCCCAGTCAACACAATTAGATAACAAAGAAGGAAGACATTAAGAAATACAGGATGAAATATGTGCAGACAAGAACAATGTTTCTGGAGACCCCTAGGGGGATCATCTCTGATGCTAGAATTCATGAGAAAGAGCAAGCCAGATGTAGCAAAACCTGGTGCAATGAAATCTCCTCTCACCTTTTAAAGTGTGTATGTGTTATAACAACATTGAAAACTATGGTAACAAAGGAAAGAATGTATGAATGTGGGTAAATGTGAATGAATTAATTGTTCGCAGTTAATCAATCATACAAAACCTGCCCCTTACCATTTATAAACAAACTGTTACACTGATAATGGGTACATTTCTACTTTACTTTTACATAGCGTAGGAAGATAAAATTGCTCATTTATGGGAAGCAATTTTCTTAACACTGGCAACAAACTGTTTCATTTTAGGTACATTTAAAACCAGAACACAATTTTCTTTGGCGAATGTCTTACAATAAACCACCTGCACACATTAATCAAATCTACAACCTCCAATACTACCGCCATCACCATATAACCAAATCTGGCATTACATGTATTGAGATAATTTATGACTAACTGGCAATTCAGAATGATATGCAAAAACTAAAATAAGCATTTATCATCGTCTATGTATATGTGATGTTATCCACTCCAAGCCTTGATATAACCTGCAAGAAAATAAAGATGCATTTTATTTAAGAAAATAATCATAATAAAATGCATGACAAGTTAGTGCGCCTTCCCCATAATAAACCAACATAACTATTAATTAAATATACATAAAAAAAATAAATAAAACATAAGCTTGCTTTGAACTCAAGTGTGGCCCATACATGTGCTACTACATCTCCTGTACTGGACTGATGTTTGTGTGTGGGTTAGCCTTCCCTATTACCAGTGTACCTCGCCATCAGGTCAACCCTCTCCAGCTTCAGAGGTACTTGTAATTTAGAGACGTCAACATTTTAGTACAACTGACTGGTGTAGGAGTTGAAACCACTACCTCGGCATCAGCACACCAGATGTTTATTAAGAATGAGCACTCATATCGGCCTTGCTGACTGAAGATATTATATATGTTAACCCGCAGAAGTCGGATGTGTCGGCCTAACGACGCAACATCGCAGCTCTGCTGTAAACAGGCACAACGCAATCACGCCCCCCCCCCCCCCCCAAAAAAAAAAAATCTGGATGAACGCAGAAGCAGAAGAAGAATGTATGTTAACAACACAAATTATATGTTAATAGCTTTAAATAGCAGAAGAACACGAAAAATCTATTTGCTAAATTATTCTGCCATGTATTTCTTCTTCTGTATTTGCTCATTGAATACAGGACGGTGTTGTGTTGTGTCTGTTTACAGTAGAACTGCAATATTCGGCCGACACACCAGACTTCATTATAGCAATGTTATTCAGGTTATATATAAAATAGTAGCTATATTACTAACACATTTTCTCAAAGTGTGTCCTACCCTGTGACAGCATTCTTTCCTCATAGATTAATTCACGGGGATTTGCTTAATTCGTTTCACAAGCTCCACATTGGTAATTCTATCATATTGTAGTATTTGTGTGTGCAGACAGTAATTAATAAATGTTTGTAGTTTATTAGTAATTGCTTTAGTCATTCTTCACATTTTGTAGTACTGATCTGATGTTAGAGTTAAGTATTCTAAATTTGGTTCTAGATTTCTTCTGACTTCCATACATTTCCACGTGTGATGAAGACTTCATTGCTGTTTGTATTCTCATTTTAAGATCCTTATCTGTTACCCCAACTCTGCCTATCTCGCTACCTAAATATATGTATGCTTCCATCTCTTGAAATGAGGTTTCATCAAGAAAGACAGGTTACCATTTGCTTGACTTATTCTCATTATTTTGTCTCTTCCCTACACATTTTAGGCCTAACTATTGTGACCTCTCATCAAGTGTGTCTAATGTGTCTTGAATCTGATTTTGTGTGTGGCAGCAATATTTTTAGCAAAGTCCAGATCATCAAGCTGATTGATCCGAGTCCACTGAATTCTATTTCTGGTGAAAATTATTTTCATAATCCAGCTTATAATCAGTAAGAATGGTAAAGGCTGCCTATAATCATCCCAATCACACTCCTGTTATTTCAAATGTATTCACTAGTTGGCCCTCTTGAAGAATTCTGCATTTCATGTCGTCATATGTTGTTTCCTTGGGATCCCATTGTACCTGTTTCCAAAGATATTCCCTATCAATGGTACCAAAGACCTTTTCACAGCTCACAAATCCAATATAAAGTGTCAAATTTATTTTAATGCAATTAAATCATTACTGCCCTGAAAACAATTCTAAACACTGAAAACAAAAATATCCATGAAAAGAATATTTATACTACAAAACAGAATATTTATAGAATGTAGATCTTATGTTGATGTGGAGTTCAAGAGAAAACCAGCATATTAATCTAAGGATAAATTTAAGAACAACCAAAAAGATAGATTTATTGGAGGAATGATATCACAAGGACAAAAGCAGATGCATCTGAGTCCTGATCAAGCCGCCCAGCCCTCCATCAGTAACATATGTAGATTATCTACAATGTCATAAGTCATCAAAAGCATTCCAAGTCAGATTTTCCATTATTAACCATTTCAGACCACTAGTCATTTCATGTTTCATGGGTGGTCACAAAAATCAAATACATAAAGGCAAGAGAGCAAGAATGACATATTTCAATGCTGAAGAATACTAAGCCCCTATAGACTTGCTAGAGGCACACTGACACAGATTCGTCAAGCAGCAAATGTACTCTCATACCAAAGCCGAACATCCATATGAAAAAAAAAACCAAACATACAAAAGTGACCTACCCTTCCCCAGTGAGTCCGCAACAAGCTTGTATGTGCCACACGTGATCTTTAACTGTTGTCAGGTTCAGCTGCTGGGAGATCTCAGCTGGGGACATACAGCCCTTGATGTCCTGCTTGTTGGCGTATAGCAGTACAGCAGCTTTGCGGAGATCCTGAGACATGGTAGCCAAAGCATAATAAACATTTGTGCAAATTTTTAAATGCAAAAGGGAGCTTCAATATGAAAGAGAGGTAATCAAGAAATATAGTATTCCCTTCACAGATGGGAGCCGTAGCAAGACTAGGTGGCAGTTCAGAATCACTCTCCATTTGAAGAGTGATTTCTGTTATTGAAAGTATGTGCCTTCGGGGTTGTTCCAGTCATATAAAATGAGTGCCAATGATTAGTCTGGGAGAAAAGGTAGCAAGCTAGGAATCTTGCCAACATACCTCATAATGCTGTCACCAAATATATGTGAAATACTGCCATCCACACCCTCACAGCAGTACTGCTTTGGATTTATCATGACAATTTTATTTTTTGTCTGGGCCGGCTGGTTAGTTTATTGGTGAATACTCTGGAAGACTGAGTTGCAACTCTTAAGTCTGATGCCATGGCATTCAGGTCACCGGAGGCCTGAACAGGGCCTGCATCTTTTGGAGCAAGATTGGTACCATCTCCATAGGTATTGAGCAGCTGAGTTATCCTTTCCCTCTTCATGCTCAGAAACTAGCGGAGTGTGCAAGATTAGTACTGAAACTTCACATCTTTGGAGAAGTATATTACTGAGATTAACCAGGTCATGATTCAGCACAGCACACAAGGACAGGCTGAGGTCAGGCGGCCTAGGTCATGTCTCCTCCACAGGCTTTAGGCATTTCATTGCCAACAGACTCCAGCCCAATCACCCAGAGTGAGCGTAGGTCTGCGGCAACAATAGACCAAACGAAAATGTAAGTGAACTGTCTTAACATTAACATTGTTGTTTTACTTTACAAACACAGAATTAAAATATTGGATGTGGCGTTAATAATAAAGTGGAACATGTAAAACAAACAAAATCCAAGTAATAAATAAAGTGCTTTTGGCTGCCATGCCTTGTTCTAGCTACAATGATAAAGCATTAGATGTAAAATCATTTTCCTCAAGCTTGTAAAGCGTTGAATCAGAATCTAACTGTGGACTAATTTGCACAACAAATAATAATATAAGCAATATCAACTTCACAATATATATTAATAGTATACGAGACAAAACGCCTTAGACGATTTCAATATGAATTGCAAACAATTAGGTATATTTAGCTCCTGCGAAAAGAAGAGACATACTAGACACAGACACAATGTATGTACCTTACAGAGAACGTCATCTTACACAGGTGAAAACAAAGTGTGACTTAATCCAAAAACATAAACAATCAATAAATATATAATACTGAAGTATTAAATAAAACAATAAGTATTACAGGACAACAAAGCATGATCGACGCTTCGGTTCTACGAACCTTTGTCAAGAACAGGACAACACAGAGAAAAAGCTAAATAAAACACAAAATAAAATTAAACACAGCTTCTTGTTGACATGAGAGAAACAAATTCAGAATACTGGTCACCAACTTCCAGGAAATATAAACAAGGAAGTATAAACAGCCATGGACTTCACATATTTTATGTTCCAAAACTAAACAAAGGAAAATTTGTAGAATATAATTGTATGTCTCAAACTACAACAAGCCAAAAGCAAATACTGCACCAACTTAATTGTTTTCCCTACCAAGAACGCAATAACTGCTAAAAAAGCTAAAAGCAAATACTGCACCAACTTAATTGTTTTCCCTACCAAGAACGCAATAACTGCTAAAAAAGCTAAAAGCAAATACTGCACCAACTTAATTGTTTTCTGTACCAAGAATGCAATAACTGCTAATACTGCCACGATCTTCATCTGTGTCCAGAATGCAGTGTAACACAAACACAATCCAACATTGTCGAATGGTCAAAGATGGAAAACTGTGCACTTGTAAATAGTCCGGTCTGATACAATGTAGTATCACACATTCATCACACTCGAGGATTGTTGTTCTGCCCATTGCTCCTAGCCTTCCTGGATCAAAGTTTATGTTCTAATTATATATGCTACTACTATATATGTTACTACTATATGTGTTATTCTGTTCCTCTTCTGCATGTTTTGTCTGTTTATCTCTGCCTCCTTTTGGCTTTGAATATCTGTCAATTTAGTCTTTAGACTCACTTCTGTCTCAGCGTAGTATTCTTGCTTTTTCTGGAGATGTGGCTGGGGGATGGGTGGTTGGAGGTGTGGGTGGGGAGAGGATGTGTGGGTTAGGATGTGTATGTGGGTGGGCGTGGGATGTGTGGGTTGGTGCGGGATGTTTGTGGGTGGCGAATATGTTTTGGTTGGGGGAACAGGTGAGGGCAGTGTGTGTGGGTGGGGGATGTGCGGGAGGGGGATGGGTTGGTTGGTAGGGTATGTATGTGTCCCTGGGTGTGTGTGTGTGGGTAGGTGGGGTTGTGTGTGTGGGGTGATGTATGGGTAGGTGGGAGATGGGCCTCATAACATGGTAATTTGTCTTGATTATGTTTACAACATTCATTTCACAATGTTTATCTTGTTTCCTATGTAAATGTATAATGCTCTTGATGAACGAAAGACGAGTGATTGGAAGGGCCGAATGTAAGACGGGTCTGCGTGTCCAATTTGTGACCCTTTTAAAATAAAGTTGATTTGATTTGATTTGATAAAGTTGATTTGTTAATTACTTTTCGAATGGCTTTCAACCTTCAGTCTTTTCTTACAATCCATGTATTTTTCAATCCTCCATACTTGATATTATGATGAAGTTGCGTTCAAGTTATGCCATTTGCTTTAATGTAAGGTCACCTGAAATAACATTCACAGCTCACTCTTGCTGAGTGCGCTTCAAACTAGTAGTGAGTAAGCTTGCAGGTTCTAGGAGACAGACGCAACCGCTGTGACTCCGGCCTGACTGGCGCATTAGTCAGTCTCAAAGTGAGACCAGTCTAATTTTTTTTTTATTTGGTCTTAAAGTTATGTTTATTGTTCACAGACCTTGTTTATATCATACACCAACTTCTCATCTCAAACAACCATAAATTTTAGTAACTTTGCATGGTAATTACAAACAAAATGATGAAATTAATTTAGCGTAGCTTTACTAATTTTGCACAGTAATTATAAACAGAATGATGAAATTAATTTAGTGAAGATTTACTAACTATGCATGGTTCTCATTCCCAGATTCAGGGATGATTTACCTCAGTAGGCTGATATGTAAGACACTCAACAGTCCAAATAAAATGTTATAGACAAAGATAAAGAAAGCAGTCCAAATATGAAATCTGTCGTGAACAATTATTGCATTGTTATATTAGAAGGATGAAAAAAAAAAAAAAAACACAAACAAATGACAAAGTGGAAGGCTAAAATTAATGATAAATAATTGTATGTGCGTCAGAATTTACTTAATCTAATGACTGAAAAAATACAAATGAACATACTTCATGTGCCAGCATTTTATAGAGCTCCTCTTTCGTAATTGACAAGCGTTCTCGGTCTGTGCTGTCAATTACCATGATGATAAACTAGAAAATGTAAATTGGAGGACATTAATATAATGCAGTAAAATAATATTCATCAATGCATAATGTGTTAAATGAAAATACGATTCATAAGGGATCAGAACTTGTCTCTTTACGTGGCCAGGATGATAACCAATCATATACACTTCTATAAATATATAAACATCACAAAAAACTGATAAGAGTGAATTATAATTTTATGCTAAACATAAAAAGTGATGGATTTGACAAATACAAAACATCAGACCTCAGGCGGTCAGCGTGGCCGAATGGATAACAGCACTCGATCTTAAACATCCGGTGTGCTGATGCCAAGGTAGCGGTTTTAACCCCTACATTGGTCAGTTAGAATAAAATGTTGACTTCCCGTCCTTGACTTGGGGGACATAAATAACAAGTACCTATGAAATCAGAGTGTGATCACTTGATAGTGAAGGCCACGAATAGGGAAAAGCTAATGCACACACAAAAATCAGTCCTGTGCATTAGAAGTAAGAGCGCATGAATAGATTACGCTTGAGTTCAAAGCGAGTGAACGGAAAAAAAAAATTATTGCATGATTCATCTAATAGACATGGACCAATCAAATAATTCAGATATGTTAAATGTTATGCACTATAATCTTATTTGCTCCAATTTCAGTTCTGGAAAAAATATATATATCCACCATTAGAGAACACACAGGCTGAGGTTCTGTTTTAATACGTTCTATCCTATAACATTTTGTTGCCTGTATATTCTTTCCCATAACATTTTGTAGTCTGTACGTTCTTTCCCATAACATTTTATTGCCAGCATGTTCTTTACATTCTTTCCCATAATGTTTTGTTTTCTGTACGCTCTTTCCCATAACATTTTATTGCCAGCATATTCTTTCCATAACATTTTGTGGCAGTATGTTCTTTCCCAGTAGCTAGATGCTCACCTGCCAGCTCATGGTCAAATGTTCAAATCCATATCAGTGTGGAGATTTAAAATTTACTTGGACTCCCAAGCCTAAAATGGGTATCGGCAAATACCAGGAAAAGTAAAGGCGCCCGATGTGATACTGACCACAATAGCCATTGAGTTCTGATTGGTCTACACAAATATGGGTCTAGCACAATATGCCCACTGTGTCTTCTGGTGAGTAAAGGATGTGTCTGCTGGTGAGTAAAGGATGTGTCTGCTGGTGAGCAAAGGGTGTCTTCTGGTGAGTAAAGGTCCTCTAGATACTTTGTTCTTTCTCATAAGATTCTGTTGTCAGCATGTCTTTCTATTCTACATACCTCAGAATTAGTGTAGTACGTATTCCAAGAGGCTCGCAGTGACTCTTGACCTCCAATGTCCCACATGAGAAAATGTATATTTTTCCAAACTACCTCCTCTACGTTGCTCCCAATGGTGGGCGATGTGTGGACAACTTCGTTCATTAAACTGGAATAACAAAAATACAACAAAGTCATCAGAAACCAGATTATAATGTTAAGAAAGAAGTAAATATGAAACTCCAGAGTCAGTGTGTGCACATCTCTCATGTATCTACTGGTATTCAATTCCTGTGGTTTATTTATATTCTTAGTTAAGGTTATAGGCTTTTAATGATAATTATTAATGTTTATGTTATATTCTTAGTTAAGGTTATAGGCTTTTAATGATAATTATTAGTGTTTAGGTTATATTCTTAGATAAGGTTATAGGCATATCATGATAATTGCTAGTGGAAGGGAGCTAAAAAGACAACGTATGAAAGAAAAAATAAACAACTGATGCAGCAACTTGATGAAAGGTGTGAAGTCTGAACTCAGGCTAAACTTTGAGATATGCTTGATGAGCATAAGCAACTGAGTACTTACATAAGTAATTCATAACTAAGAGCAGACACACCACAAGATCACTCAAGTGGTAACAAGCAGTGTGATCAGATGTTGGCAGTGACCCCTAAGTGTATTTATGGCAGCGCAAATATGTATTCAAGTGTCTTGCTACCTGGGGTTGGCAATCTTATTATGTTTGAGCTGTTGTGTATTAGAAGATATTGTTGATATTAGTAATCACAGCAATTTAGGAAGTTTATTTGTGATGTGCATGTAATTATTTAGGCTGTTGTGTTTGGATATGCTGTTGTACTAGAAGTTAAAGATTATAAATTAGAAATTAAATTCAGCTCATGTGTGAGTTAATTGTCAAATGCCAGTTCTGGCTGCATGCTAAGTCCAAGTGATGTTATCACTAATCCCTGTTGCTGCTGTCTTCTACCACCACTGTTAGGTCCACTCCTGTTTGTGTCTTTAAGCTCCATTATGTTTATTCTCCCTTTAATAATATAACCCAGTGGTTCTCAACCTTTTTTGGCCCAAGCACCCCTTCACCATATGTTCAGAATGGCATTCCCCCACCCCATTTCATATTTCCTCCCTATAATTCTCCCATTCCCCACTGTATACATAAAAATGGAAGCTAAATTTAATAGCACGTACTAGAACAAGATTTGCTTGTCTACATCACATAATAAAATGAATTTCAGAAGGGGGAAAAGTACAGAACTGTAAAGTATGGAGGAAAAACAATATCAAGTAATCGGTTCTTGTATTAACGGAAACACTAAAAGTCCTCTAGGAGGGGGGGAAGAAGAATGTGAAAGATTCCCCGAATCCCAATCCGGTTGAGAACCACTGATGTAACCTATTAATTCTTATTACTTCCTAGATATAGCATTGATGGTAATGGCACATATAGCTTTGTTAGCAATATTCTATCTCTCAGTCAGTTGATGGTCCAGGGTTATTGACTCTACCCATAAATAGTCCAGAATCTCTTCTTTAATCAATGTGATCATGTGATATCCACTGCCAGCTTGCTAGGCCTGTCACAGCTTCAGGAATAATTTAACTAGATGAATCTCATCTAACCTGGTGAGCCAAAGCCTTATTGCCTGTGGCCTCGTGGCTTCGGTTTCCCAGTGTGTACCATTTGGAAACAGGATTAACTTGTCCTAGAAGTCCTATAGGACTTTGGCAGGTTACTATGTGGTTGACTTGGATGTCCTAAAGGTCTTTAGCAAATTACTATGTGACTGACTTGCATGCCCTAAGGTCTTTAGCAAGTTACTATGGGGTTGACTTGGATGTCCTATAGGTCTTTAGCAAGTTACTATGGGAGTTGACTTTGGATGTCCTATAGGTCTTTGGCAAGTTACTTTAGCAAGATCTTTAGCAAGTTACTATGTGGTTGATTTGATGTCCTTTAGGTCTTTAGCAATTTACTATGTGGTAGACTTGATGTCCTATAGGTCTTTAACAAGTTACTATGTGGTTGATTTGGATGTCCTTCAGGTCTTTAGCAACTTACTATGTGGTAGACCTGATGTCCTATAGGTCTTTAGCAAATTACTATTTGATTGGCTTGGATGCCCTACAGGTCTTTGGCAAATTACTAATTTTCAACATAAAGAAACTGTTAGATCCAAGAAATTAACAGCCAATGAGGAAATAGTGGAGGTGAGCCTGATAATGGGATTAAAGTTCGATAAAAAGGCAATGAAATCCTGGAGATCAGACAAGGGCATGTTTGAAACACCAAAGCAGTCATTGATATACCTCCTGTAAAGCTCCAGGAGCCTACAGGTGTACAGACTCCATACCTGGTGCTCCAGATAGCATATGAAGAGACAGGCATAACTCGCACCCATCTTAATCTCCATGGCTACCTTGCTAATCTGGTTGAAATAGTGCTCAGTGAACTTAAATGAACTGAGGGTGAGAACCAATTACAGAGGTAACAGTGTGAACAAAAGATGTTACTAACAATGCTAACAATTACAAATGTAACAATATCAACTAAACATGTTACTTACAATAATCACATCTGTAACAGTAAACAATAGAAAAACATGAAATGTAAGACAGCTTTACAAAACACAGTTATGGAAATCACAAAATAAAATATTAATTCTGCTTGTTGTACTGTAATGTAGTCACTGTAATATGATCTCCATGGTTTGCCTTGTGTGGTTTTTATTGTTGTCACTTGTTTATGAAGACTTGCCGCTACAATGGCCTATTTTCTGTAACTGTAATTTGTAAAGTTACTGGCTCTGTGGTGAAGGAGTTACGAATGCAATTCGTAATCCTGCATATCACATTTGAAGCACAGCTGTGGGAAATTTCGAAGCAGACAGTCTTGTGTTTTTTACCCATACAATGGTATGAGTGCTGGTAGTTCAGAAAGCAATGGCAAACTACTGAACATAAACTTGCCAAGAAATCACAAACAGCCAGAAAATGCTGGAGTCGACTGCAACGTCTTGTAAAGGATATGCAGCCAACTTGTAACCCAACTATGTCATGCATTTCTACTGTACAGTTTCACAGCTGGAGTTGACTGCAACATCCTGTAAAGGATAAGCAACCAACTTGTAACCCAACCATGTCATGCATTTCTACTGTACAGTTTCACAGCGTTACTGCAGTTCAGTTGTAACAATGTCTGTTAACAAAGTCTGTTACTTATAACTAGAACAATTACAACAACATCAATGTCTGTCAATAAGGTACATAACTTACAACTGATATAAAATTGTTGTCTTGCCAGCATTGTCCAGTCCAACAATGATGATTTTGTGCTCTATGGATGTAAAGAAGACAAACTGAATGAAAATAACACTAATATATTCAGGGATGATCATTTACATGTTGGAATATATCTATCTCATCATTAACCAAGATAACAATACTTGCTGAGCTTTCAACTGTGGGGGAGCCATGGTACAGAAATAGCTAGATGTTTGCCTGCAAGCTCAGTGACCTTGGGTTTGAATCCGTATCTAGGCAGATGTGCCCCATGAGCAAGAAGTCTCCAGCCACATAGTTTAGAGTTCAATACAGTGTGTTCATTCCTCCTCTACTTCTTAAAGCAGTCTCCTTTCACCGAGTTCAGTTGACTGCTTACAGTGTATCTCCATGTTTTACAGTAGAAGCCTTATCCTCTCAGGCTGTGGTGTCGAATTAGAATATTTTCATATCACACTTGTATGTATCTTTGAATCATAGTTGTGGATGCCCATTTTTTTAAAACCGTTTACTAGCTGCCAATAGAGAATGCACGGAAGTATACAAATAATAATTTACTAAATTGTGTAGATGTCAGCACAATTTTATTTTTCATATATAACCTGCAGATCATGTTTAAGTATCACATGTGTTGGCTACAGCTTGACAGATTTTAATTCTGTCTGTAATATCTGACAATTATCAAATATGTTTCTGAAGTGTGGTGATGAATATGGAAATATTCAACCAATACTCAGGTGAAAGGAGTGTGGTCTTGCAAATAAAAGCTAATATATAAATCTGAAATTGATAAAAGGCAGCAGAAAAATGTGAAGCTGACATAATGTAGAATGTTGGAGTCATATGGACATATAATATTAACATGGTATAACACTTGGAACTTATGATTAACAGGCAACACAAAAATCTTGTTACGTACATGAAAATTTGGTCTATTTAGTCAAATATAATTAAACACTCAATACTGTACATGACCACATCACTCACAGAGTGACGATTGGTCTATACAAATACAATTAAACACTCAATACTGTACACAACCACATCACTCACAGAGTGACGATTGGTCTATACAAATTAGGATCTAGCACCATATACCTAATGTGTATGCCTTAAGGCATGTAAAAGTGTCCTTTATTTTTTTTACCACATGCAGCATTTCATTGAATTTTCTACAAACGTTGCCTGGTATAAAATGCAGTGTTTTGATTCAGTGTCAAGTTACACCACCTTCTAACAGGCAGACTCTGTAAGTGATGTATTAGCAAAATAGTAGAGGTATCAAACATTATTTTGTAAGCACCTCACACAAAAGGCTTTCCCGGAAAGATCTTCCTAACCTGATGCTGAAAGTCACAACAGAGACAGTGGAAACAACCAGTTAGAGCTTTCATAAACAAGTCAGAGCTTTCATATACAACAAGCTTCTGAAGAAAAGATCTGACTTCTATCTTTCTGAACATGCAATCTGTTTCGGTACATAAACAAGCATGTCAGATAAGGATGTGTACTGTCCGTTAATTTAGTGTCATTATACAGTAAGCATACAATGAAATACATAGACAATAATCTAGGGATCAGGTTGAGGGTTATAATATAAACACCTTATGTTATGTTTATGACACCATTTTAATTGCAGAAAGCAGAATAAACAAAACAAAAAATTATAGATATTGTGGTTGTAGAAAGTGAAAAAAATAGGCTGAATGATAGTGACTGAAGTAATGGTAATATCAAGGAAACAGATTATGTACAATTAAAGTCAACAGTATTAACTTGAGGCAAGCACAGCAATGTAAAAAAATCCAGGCACTTGGACATAAGATGGTAGATGTATCAAAAAGATAAAGAAAAGAATGAGACAAGCACAAATTGCATATTATAAAATGAAAACTATGTTATGAATTGAATCCCTGCAAATGGTCGTAAGAAAGAGAATGTTTAAATGTTACACAGAACTAGCTTTAACAAATGGCTGTGAATCCTGGACAATTAGTAAACAAACAAACAACATCTAATGAGGTCTCTGAGATGTGGTTTCACAGAAGAATGCTAAAAGTACCTTAGATAGCCAAAATGAGTAAAATTAATTTTTTGAAACGGAATGAAACACAAAGACAACTTATGACAATCATCAGAAAGAAGAAGAAGAAGTCATTCTTTTTGGCAAAATTATGAGAAGAGACTAATTTGATCATCTGACAACTGGACAGATTTGTCAAAAGAGAAAAGAGGAAGACAGTGAGAGAAGATTTTGACATGATCACCCCGCCTGTCAACAAGGTACTAGATGATAGTCTGTACCATTGGCTCAAAGTAGTCCTATATGCATTTGGCATCTAAATAAAAATCAACCCCACCAAAATGTCATAAATTAACTACCCTGACCATGTACAAACACCGAAAAGACAGCAATATTTTTAACACACCAGCTTACCGTCATTTGTACAATAACAACATACTTTCATCTGCATTACACCAATATACCTTCATTTGTACTACCAGCATATCTTCATTTGTACCACAATGACATTTATCCACTAGCATACCTTCATTAGCTGGTCTCCCTGGCCTAGGAGTTAGCGACTTTCTTCGTAATCCCGTTTATCCACGTGAGCAAATGCAGCTGCGCGAGAATCTGTAGCGGTTCTTGCAGTGCCCGTTACTTACGGGATATGTGAGCCGGCCGCTCAGAAAGCAATGGCAAACTACTGAGCGTAGTCTTGAAAAGAAATCAACAAGAACGGTAAAATGCTGGTGTTGACAGTGATGTCCTGTAATAGGAAATGCAAAAAAAAAACAAACTTCATTTGTACCACACCAAAATACCTTCGTGTGTATCACACCAAGGTACCTCCACTTGTACTACACCAACATAATTTCACATGTACCAGAAGACCGATGTTTATACCACAAGAACATACCTTCATTTGTAAACAGGCTCCATAATTTGGACAATAGGATGCCCATTTCAGTTGTCCTTGTCAAACGGATTAAGTAACAGTAGGTGCCAATTTCTGACGTCAGTTCCAGTCAAAGAATACCTCCCTGAAACTAATCTCATCTACCAGCAGATTCAGCCATTCTGTACACTAGAACAAGCAATAACACATGTAGACCAGAAGTTAACATAATGTATTATCTAAAACAATATAACATAAAGTAATATTATTTTGTCTTCTTCAGAGATTGATGTTTGATATGCGTCTATTCTGGCATGGATGGTTTGCTGGAGGTCTTCCCCAGTTTTTCTCAAAGACTCGCATCTGTTGGCCAGATTTCCTCCCTCAGTTTGGCAAAATCAGAGCAGTCTTGTATGACATGTTTTAAGGTTTGCTCTAGTGTTTCAATTTGCAAGTGGCAGAATCAGTGAGTTAAATTCAGTGGAGCTGTGCAAGTAACATATTGATGTCTTTGCATGGCTTCTAATAATAACAAAGTTGAGTTGCCTTCTGTGACAATTCTACTCTTATGTATATAATCATTGTGAGATCACACTTTTATGCATATAAACTAAAATATATTTTATGCTATGATAGCATCTATGTAATATATTTCAAGCGAGTGTATCAGAAACATCACGGGTCTGTTGTCAATAAGCTGGCATAGCTTTTCAGTTAGTCCTGCCCAGCACAACCTGCAGGAAGGCATCCAGTGGCTTGCATGGATCACTAGGAAAACAGAGGAGATGCACTGTGTAATGTTTCCCTAGCCTGCGTGTATGTGAATAGTCCTATTAACGGTGACAGATATCTAGTTGATCCTGCCAGTGGTCATATGAGATTGCCTGTGTGTTCCTGGGGCTCCAAAGGGGAAGTAAAGAATAGTTACACTGTAGATATCTTGAGTATGTTGTAAAAAGCAATTAAAAAGGGTTGGTCAGAGATTGTTATGGGCCTATACTTCAACAGAAATCCCAAGGGCAAAAGAAGGAGTGTATCAATATCAAAACCTTCACTTAAACTTTTAAGAATATTCTCAAATATTATTATTCCTCTTACTCATCCCAAAATTAATTTTACTTCTGCCCAGCAAAGATGTATGATCTTACTAATTACATTATTGGTGTTTTATTATAAGTAATATCAATGCACTATAACAGAATGTAAGAAAGAGAGTGCTGATATGTTATATAGAACCTGTTTGGCTGCATGGCAGTGATTCATTAAATTTGAATGAATAAATTAGGAAGAGCCAGAAGCTATGTAGATGTCGTTCCTGAGACAATTGTTGTGAATTTCTTGGACTGCCAGAGTAACTAACAATGATTGCCTGGAAGAGGCTAATGAAAGCAGAAGATTATAATCATCAAGTACCTTGCCAACTGGCATGGGTGATCATGCTTCTCCACTTCTTGCGATCTCTAATGGCATGCATCGATTCGTATGCTGACTCCCTACTGCGTCATGACACAAGACTGTCAAAAACTTTCTATCGCTGTCTTCCTATATATCTCTTTTTACAAATCTGTCCAGTTGTCACATGTTCTAGTGCTTTTTTCTCATAATGTGACCGAGAATGAATGTCTCTTTCTGATGTTTAGGATTAAGTTGTCTGTGCATCATAGCCTCCCTAAAAAAGTTTAGACTGCTAATTTTGGCTATCCAAGAAAAACAGGAAAGATATTATTTGAGGAAGATGCTATAATGAAGAGGTGGGGTGAGTATATTAGAGAATAAAATGATGGAGAAAGAGAAGAATTAACAGAATAAAGTAAATAAGAATAATAAATAAGAAATAATCCTCCCGGGGGGGGGGGGGGGGGGGGGGGGGGGGGGGAATGAAGATTATTTCAAGATCGCGTTAATACAAGAACCGATTACTTGATCTTGTTTTTCCCATCATACTTTACGGTTCTGTACGTCTCACCCTTCTAAAATTCATTTTATAAAGTAAGTAGACCCACAAATCACATTTTATGTGGACGTCCAGACTTGTTTTAGTATGTGCTTCCATTATTACATATACTGTGTAGGGACGGGAGGGGGGGGGATTTTTAGGTAGGAAATACGAAAATATGGTGAAGGGGGGCACGGGCCAAAAAAGGTTGAGAACCACAGCTTATTAGCGAAGTAATAATGAGAGAGATCAAAGAGAAGCCAGGAATACTTATCAGAGGTTATAATATAAACAATAAAAGCTATGCAAATGACACAGTATTGGTGGCAGATAATGCAAAAGATCTACAACAATTGCTGGACATTATAGTTACAGAGTGCAAAGAAAGGATTCTCCTTGAATATCACAAAAACAGTAACAATGGTGATATCAAAGAAAAAGGTGACACCAACATGTGAAATGGAAACAGAAGAACAATACTTAACCAAGTGGATAATTTTTAAATACCTAGGGGCATTTATAACATCAGATGGAAGGTGCACAACAGAGATTAAGGGCAGAATAGGGCAAATGAAATGAAATCAGAAAATGAAAAGTATCTTCTGCAATAAGTCACTATTATTGAATGTAAGAAAGAGAGTGCTGTAGTGCTATACAAACCTGTTTTGCTGTATGGCAGTGAATCATGGAATGTAAATGAAAAAATTAGGAAGAACTTGGAGGTAACAGAGATGTGGTTCCTGAGACGAATGTTGCAAATTCCTTGGACTGCCAGAGTAACTAACGATGATTGCCTGAAAGAGGTTAATGATGGATGGGTTGAGATGGTGGCATGGAGGAGTATAAACAGCAGAGTTGATCCAGAACACTAAAGACCAAGATATGTGGAGAGACATGAACAACATTCCATCTGGCAGTGCACTTAATTTTGATGAAAGAATTTTCAGCATTCTTCTATAAAACCACTTCTCCAAAGACTCCAGGGATTGTTTTGCTTTTTTTTTCACTAACTGGATTCACAGCTATATGTTAGAAATAATTCAATGTACCAGGCAAGAATTCTTGTTCTCACTTCCAACATTGATGGAAATCAGTTTTGTAGAAGATTATATACAACTACATGAAAGAGACTAACATGATGTTTTGGTCATGTGAAGAGAAGACATACATTGTAAAACACCATGATGACTGTAAAGATCTGGGAGGAAAGAGGCAGAGGCAGACCAAGAGAAATGATGCTGAATGGCCTCAATAGTGGCATGGAAGAATTTCTTCAGCAGAGGTGATCTAGAAAACCATGGCCCGAGATTTGTTGGATGCCTACCCAGTTGGCACAGCACATGATGATGATGAATGCCAATGGCCCTTGGAATGTGGTGGTAATATCTAGCTAGAATTTGATTCTGGTGAGTGTTGTCACTGTTTGCCAGCTCATTTTCAAACATTTATCTCAACCTAGATGGAAGTAAAACTCTGCAAATGTTACAACTCATCACATACTTTGTTGAAGTGACAAGGGGATTTGAAGAATTTATCAAGGCATTATCATTGTTTTGCCTGATTTCGCTGTATACAATTCTGTAAATATGAGAATAACTTCAATAACACTTCTTACCTTTCATCTAAAAGACTAAACTAAAACTCATCATTAATAATATATAATAACAACCGTGGTTTAAGTTTAAGTAGTAGTTCACACTGTTGTTTGTCCATCAAGAATGATGATGACCATTCATTTCATCCAGTGTGGTTGAAAGTATGGAGCCGTGAGTTCTAAGAAGGCTGATAAGGCCTATTTCGGCTCGAAATGTTCTTTGACAATGTGGACAAAGAATGCTTGATGTTTCTGGAGGAAGATTTCCTGCAGTGGTTTTTCTGTCCTGCCTTTTCTTCAGTTCTTGCAGTCCTGGTTGCCTCACACGTGACTGCACCCTTGCGTAATGATGCACGCCACGAATTTTGGTCTCTGGCTGCAGTCTCCCAGGTGTCATGATGAATTCCAAAAGCATTCAGTGAGATTTTCAGAGTGTCTTTAAAGCGTTTCCTCTGGCCGCCTTGGGAGCGTTTACCACAACGCAACTCGCTGTAAAAAATTCGTTTAGGGAGCCAGTGATCTGGCATGCGAGTCAAGTGACCAGCCCAGCAAATCTGATTCTTCTTGTCTCTCTGGACCCGATGCGCCGTCTCCTGTCAAGTAGGGTCCGTACATTCCAAGTTCCGATTGTTAAGGGAATATGGTTTGCTCTTTTAGCTTTTCCTAATTTTTCTTTGTTTATATGTCGACCAAGAAAGAGAGTGATGAAATGCTATGTAGAACCAGTTTTGCTGTATGGCAGTGAATCTTGGAATGTAAATGAACAAATTAAGAAGAAATTAGAAGCAACAGAGATGTGGTTCCTGAGACGAATGTTGCGAATTCCTTGGACTGCCAGAGTAACTAACGACGACTGCCTGAAACAGGCTAATGAAACTAGAACATTATATACAACAATAAGACAGAGACAAACAGCTTTCTTCGGTCATGTGATGAGAAGAGAGGCATTGGAGAACATCGTAACAACTGGAAAGATTGAGGGGAAGAGAGGCAGAGGTAGACCAAGAGAAGTGATGCTGGATGGATTGAGACGGTGGCATGGAGGAATATCAGCAGCAGAGTTGATCCAGAAAACCAAAGACCGAGATCTATGGAGAGCCATGAACGCCTACGCCAGCCGGCCCGGCACTTGATGATGATGTATGTCGACCACAGTTTAGGGTACCCACCAACCGCGGCTAGCTGGTTAAGTAGTGATGGAGCAGACAATGTTTAGGGCACCTTTTCTAGCCCCTTCCTCATGCTATGGAGGTGAGTAGTGTGTTCCTATAGTATAGAGGGCTGCTCAGTCGCTCAGGGGGCTGCCAAATCCCACTGCTGCTCTGGTCAGTAGAAGATGACCATATGGCCTGAGCCGCCTGTGTGCAGGCTGCGACTACGGCTGCCAGCGTACCCATGCCTGCCGCTTTGCCGTTCACCACAGGGCTTGAAGGTGATATATGACGTTGGATGAAGAATGACTTGCGCGATGAATTGGATTAAAATGAGGAAGAGTTGCGCAATTTGTCGACCTCACTCTCTCGCCTGAGTCCATTTGAGTCCAGTGGCAAGACAAGTCAAGACGACTGGAGACGAATACTGGTGCAGTGGATGACCAGGGCATTCTACATGCCTTGCCATACTCATTACGTTCCACAACATTTTGCAGGTAAACACCGTCTTGCCTGTTGAATCTGTGCAGTCTGCCGAATACTGTCTTCACATGCTGGGTAGGCATACCCTAGTTCACCGCTTGGTTTGACACCAAATCGGCTACCCACGCCTGGTTTAGACAGCCTCTCACAGCTGTTGCCCGGGGGGGGGGGGGGGTTGGGTGGCGACCGCTGTTTACACTGCTGGTTGATTAATTTATTATGGAATCCTGAAATATCCGTTATGGATTGACTCATTGAGTAGTGAGTAAATGTTCTACGGCAGATTGTCTGCTAACGTTACACTAGTTAGT
>OY992878.1:46896484-46913984 GCA_963921405.1 Cepaea hortensis | reverse complement strand
TCATAAGTTTACGTATCTCTCCTGGCGATAGAACAAATTCTCTTCTCTGCCTTCTCACACTGTTATATTGATTCACTCGGCTAATTGAGTAGTGCATCACATCTTTATGGTTGGCTATAGACCTCTATTATATTCTTGGGAATTGTATTGATCCGGAACCGTTGTCTTATGACTTATGTCCTGGCTTCCGTCGTTTGACCCTATGTCCTTTGACTTCTGCCCGTTGACTTATGTCTCGACCTGTCCTCAAATTGCCCAAAATGACAACCCGCTACAAGTTGTCTCTGTTACGAGAACAACACATGAGCATAAATGTTCATGTTACCCTATAATATCAGCACCAACTCGCATGCTCTATGTTCTACTCTTCACCTTTAAACTTCCGTTTGTGAAGAAATATTTTCAATGTTACATTCAGGTTTTTTAAAGAAGTTATTGTGTCCCCTGTTTTGAGTTACTGTTCTTTGAAACAAATGGCGAATGCAACCTTTATGTGTTTGTTTTCCTGTTTGTTTGTGTGTTATTCAATAAACTACAATGTAATTAACTTGCTAACATGTGTATGCGTTTCTATTCTACATGTATGTATTCCTTCGAGCGCCGTAAATCGGATTATTGTGGCTACAAATGTCGGTTACCTTTATTTATGACCACAACTTCGTTTTAAGATGCTCAAAGTACTTTCTCTATTTACCACTACTATTTCTAAAGTATTGCAGTTACACACTTAAAACTGAACAACACATTGGTTACACAGATTGACACAGACAAGTCATAATAAGACGATTTGCGCGGAGAAAAAATTTCCGCTCAATCTCTCTCTCTCTCTCTCTCTCTCTCTCTCTCTCTCTCTCTCTCTCTCTCTCTCTCTCTCTCTCTCTCTCTCATTCCATGTTTACTTTGTCTTCATTCACTCCTCTCCTATTATACATCTTTCGTTCTCTTCCATACCATACTTCTGTTACAACATTCATTCGTTCTTAAAATATGGTTCATAATATTACATAAATGAACATTACATATTTACAATAAATAGTTGGCTGAATCGTGTAAGTTTTCACGCCACATGACTGTGCTATGTCTTTGCACGCGTCATATCTATACAAAATATTATACACGTTTATGATGATCGTTTGTTACCGATCATATGAAACTAACTAATCTAAATAAGCTATAGTAATTTCGTGTGCTGTGCTAAATTAACCTAAGGGAAATAACCTAATTAATTAATTATATTTAAGCACAGTGGGTTAGTTACCTTATAGTATTATTGGTAAATGAAATGATATTAATTTCCCCATGATTGGGTTAGTTTAGAAATGATATTTTAAGCAAATTAATCTATAGATGATTATGTTTACATGGTGATGTGATAAAGTAATGTCTAATAATTGCATTTCTAACGTAGGTGTTAATCTAAATGAGGTTGTTAAGTAAATGTTGGTGACTTATACCTATGACCTAACATAAATAATGTCATATATTTAATTGAACATTTGCAATTCAATCATAACTATACACACTGAGGTTATGCGCACTGTTTAAAAAAAAAACAATGTACTATACATATCACAATTATATATAACTACTCTAACGTCGTCCTGTCCGGTGTAATGTTCGAGCACTGTTCGTTGTAGACTAGTGTAATAACATAGTTCAATTCACCACAGTTTTATATGCTCTCATTTGAGGATAGTGTTTATATAACAAGTTCCCTATCAGTTTCTGTAGGTTCACGTCTAACACTTTCGATGTAATTATTGCTTATCTATGTGTTAGCGCTGTAGAAATATCACTACTGTGCCTGTTCATTTACTCACAATGGCACTGTTTATCTTGCACAGTTTAGTCGACTGGCGATATTAACCCACTTCAAAGTGTAAGTTTTTACCACACACGGCACTGATTTCATTCATAACTACAGTGTCACTGTTTCTGGTGATAAATCGTCGTTCTTCTCCTGTGGTTCAGGTATCTCTATATTTGAAGGTCTACTTAAAATGTCTGCCAAAGAGTTCAATGATCCCTTCAAATGCTGGAATCTAAAGGCATAGTTTGCCAATATTAAGGACCAGCTGTAGATCCTGTTGTTTTGAGGGATGCCAGACTGCATTACCGCAAGGGGAGAGTTGTCAGACTGGATTATAAACTCTGTACCTGCCAAAAACCTATGCAGTTTTCTCACACCATAGATTACGCTAAGGCCCTCCAATTCAGAAGCTGAGTATCTTGATTCAGCAGGGCTGATTTTACGGCTTACATACATCACAGGGTGAAACTTCCCGTCGTAAAACTGGCCCAATATACCAGATATGGAAATCGCACTTGCGTCTGTGCGGAGGAAATAGGTAAGATTTTGATTAGGTAAACGCAAAATAGGTGGTACACTGAATAAATATTTCAATTTTGATAATGCACCAATTAACTTTGCATCTTTTATATCTAATTTAGCCGAAGCTTTCAAAATATTTGAAAAAACACTGGTGATCTCCGCCAGATTGGGAATAAATTTACTATAATAGTTTACAAGACCAAGTAGACTTCGGACCCGTTTCTTGGTCGTTGGCATAGTCAAATTAAGAATCTTCGTGACTATTTTCTCGTCTGTTCTGAGTTGGCCTCTACAGATGGTGTGGCCTAGGAAGTCAATTTCCTCCATGCCCAACTCTACCTTAGTTGGTTTGACGGTAAGACCGAATAATCGCAACCTGTCGAAGACATGTCGAAGTTTCATTAGGTGTGACGTCCAGTCTTCAGTATGGATACATATGTCATCTATGTATGTAGATGTATTGGTCACCCCGTAGAGAAGATCTCTAGTAAGACGTACAAAAGTGGCAGGAGCATTACGAAGGCCAAAAGGGAGAAAGCGCCACTCATAGAGCCCTAGAGGTGTAGAAAAAGCTGTCAAAGGAATTGAATTTTCTCCCATCGGGACTAGCCAGTAACCTCGAGCGAGGTCGAGTTTGGAAAATATACGAGATGTAGACATATCTAGGATCAAATCTTCGCATGCTGGAATTGGCTCAGCATCGATCTTTGTCACTCTGTTTAAACGTCGATAATCGACACAGAGGCGAATTGTTGAGTCCTTTTTGGTGACAAGAATGATAGGAAAGGAATATTCTGACTGTGATCTTTGAATTATTCCACTCGACTCAAGAGATAGTATTTCTTTGTCGAGATTTGCCCTATAATTTAGAGGGATGGAATAAGGTCGACATTTGATAGGGGTGTTATCAGTCAGAATGATGGAATACTCTATTCTGTCTGTCTTTCCTGGGATGTCGGAGAAAATGTTCTTGTATTCTGTCACTAGATCTATCATCTGTCGTCGTTGCTCGTCCGTAAGTTTGGTTTCTATCCGTATGCTGTCGATGGTCCCAGTCGTGTCTACCGTAGGGACTGGTAATTCTATTCCGTCGTCATCTGTCTGGTTAAGTACTGTTGTGGTATTAGCTGCGTGTGCTGTTACCTGGCTAAGTGTATTTGCGATGTCGCTGTCGTGTGTCGCCCTACCTAGTGTAGTTGCGTTGTGTACGTCTGTCGTCCGATTGACTGGTGTGGGTGCATTTTGTTCGTCTGTCGGTAGTTCCTGTCGTGAGAAATATGGTTTCAGCATGTTGATATGAAATATCTTTAATTTTCCCTTTATCGATATTTCATAGTCGACATCTGATATTTTACGTTCGACGTTGAATGGCCCTTGCCATGATGTTAGCAATAAATTACGTTTATCTGGTAGTAACAGCAGAACTTTCTGATTCGTTTCAAGGTGTATTGTTTTAGCACCCTTATTTGCATTATCACCCTCAAATGGTCTCGATCCCAATAATGACCGTTGAACTTTGGCCGTCACATGCTTACCCTTTCTTACAAGATGTTGACAAATAGTACATGAACAACAGAATTTTTTTTATATCAGAACAGAATTTAGGCCAGTAGAAATGTGACAAAATTCTGGCTTTGGTTTTGTCATAGGCCAAATGTCCAGCAAACGGTGACTCATGTGCTATTTTCAGCACAGTTTGTCGGTATGTTACAGGTAACACCGTTTGCTGAATTTCATGGTTATTATTTGTGTAATAACGCATGAGAATTCCGTTGTGTATTCTAAAATACCAAGATGCATTTTTGGTCACTTTCGCTCGCTCACCTAACAATTTAAAATAAGGTGCGATAGTTTGATCGGTGCGTTGTGCCTCGATAAATTCTTGTCGAGTATTATTGTTAGTAGCACCGCAAGGTGTTAACAGCTGTAACATCTCGTTTTGCAGGTCAGTGTAGTGTGTTTGCATTTCTGACCTTGTTACAGCATTAGCCAGGTTCGTTTCCTTCCAGGCTAATATATCATCGTCAGTACATCTCTTTAATGAGTCTAAACATCCTAAAATAAGATCCGTGCAAGGGTCTTGCAGGATTGCGCACGTAAATGTGCCGGTAAGGAACGGGGTATTTATATGCGCTTTTGCCAGTGGGTATTTCTCAATTGTTCCGGAGAAAGTACGGCATTTGACAAATTCACCCATGTAATCTTCTGGTCTTACCAGATCTTTTCTCAGGCCAAGTAAAGTGCTGACGCTGTCCAGTAAACAATGGCATGGTTGGTTATTTACCAGTGCATCGTAGAACTTCAATTTACCTCTGGAGACATTAGCTGCGCTAGTATCTTCGATGGAATAACGTGACCACATTTTAATTTTCCATCCGCATGAAACCTGTTACATGTATCACATTTATTGAAATCAAGTATATCAGTAACTACTGCCACACTTTCACATACATTTTCTGGTAGCACATTCTCAATTTCAGAGTCAATCACACTATCATCGTCAGATGACGTACCGATGAGCATAGCATTGTTTGCCTTCATCCTTTGCCTGCCCAGACACTTTGCAGATTAGTGTCCATAGCTCGAACAAAAATAACATTTGATAGCACGTTTGAACGAGTTTTTTCTATTCTCTTGCTTCTTTATGACTGTTTCTAAATGAGATGGATATGCTGGATTCTTATCGCACATAGAATAACTGGGATGATGTAAATTGCAATATCCACATCGTGGAGGTTTTTGATAGGGCTGATCTTTCTTACGATACTCTTTTTGCCTATACGATCTATTAGGTTCGTTTTTTTACAAAGGCAGTGATTTCAGTATCATGGATGGTGGTTTTAAAGATATCACGATTTGCAGAAAAGTAAGCAGACCCACGTTTTTCTAGCTCTTGAATGGATTCTATGTCTGCCTGTTGGAGGAACTTTGCAAACAGTGTAGGGACCGTGGATATTACCTTGTCCATTACCATTAGATCTTGCAGTTTATCGAAGTTTTCCCCCACTTTTGCCGCCTTAAGCCATTTGTTAAATGTACTTTGCACGTTAGAGACGTAATATAGGAAGGTTTCAGTAGGTTTGGGTTTTATTTGTGAGTATTGAATCTGATACCCCGGAGCGTCAAGTAAGAAGTGTTGCATGATTCTATCGTGGATGTATTGATAGTCACTCCTTAGTTCTGTAGGTATTGATTCTATCACTTTTAATGGCTCACCACTGAGATTTCTCATGTAGATCATTGCCCAATCTGCCAAAGGTATTTTCTGAGTCTTAAGTTGAAACTCTATATTCTCAGTCCATGCAGAGATGGAATCGCCTACGCTGTATGGCTTGATAAGGCCTTTATATGTGGGAAATTTATTTTGTTCCTCCTGGCTCTTTTGTTTACTAGAGGCTATTTGAATGTTTGACTCTATCTCTAACTCTGTCATCTTTACTTTAGTGGCTTCTTTTGCTTCTTTCATTTCTTTTTGATGTTGTCTTTCTAATGCTCTTTCATCTCTATCTATAGCGGCTTTTCTCTCTGCTTGAGCAATTTCTTCTTTATATCTTTGATCAACCCATTTCTCTAATTCCTGTCCAGTATGGCCTAGTGCTTTGCCTGCCTGGATGCAGTCATTTAACGATGCCATTTTATGATTTTATGTTATTTTACAATAATAATATTTCAATTTCACACAATAGTTGTACAGTTATATGTTAGTTATTTACATTGTCACTGAAAATAAAGATGCATCGTTAAAATGGTCAGTATCAAAATTATTCGAAAATATACTCATCTAATCGGTTGGAAAAACTTGGCACTTGGGATGTTCCACCGCTGACTTTCATACACAAAGTGATCGACTTGATTGGAGAACTGACACTTCTGTTTAGTAGAGCATCAATACTTTAGAAAACATGTCTATATTACAAATACATGTTCATCTTTCATGCGGCTGATCAATAACAAACGTGATTTGGATAATGAAAAATGATGTTAATGAATGAATGATATGATAGTATCAATGATTGTCATGATTAGTAAGATGATTCGTCATATCGGTGTCACTGTCGTCTTGTCTTCATTTTCCTTCTTGCTTGGTATAACTACGCTTTATTGATTCCGTTTAGTAGCTAATATACTCTTAAATGTGATGAATGTTGACATTGATGGCTGTATCACACAAAATGAAATGTACACGATGGTGTGCTGGATAACTTTGCAACATATTTGTACATATATTCATTTAACCAAATTCATACACATTTTCTATCAATTCACAGAATTACACAATTTCCAAATTATTTTGTCTTAATTGTGGTTCAAGCTCCACGAATGGTACTTTTTAAAGTATTTTGGTGTTCATTCTCGAAAAACAATCTATTTCAAACATTATATCGTAAATAATTCACGTTTGGGTAATTTTAACAAAACAAAATAATTTTTGAGTCTCTAGACGTTGGTTCAGAAACTTCTGACACCAAATGGGTCCTGCCTGTCAGCAACCTACTTGCGACAGGTAATTCAGGACTCCCTACTTTTGCACGACACGAATCAATAACTCGTGTGGTTTGCAAAAGGATCCATTTTTATTTAGAGCTGATTACATACAAGCTCTGCGAGCGGAATGGATAATCAACAACATGGTATGTTTCACAGATGCATTGAAGAGGTGAAAATAATGATACTATTAACTAATTGGAATCTAAAGCCTAGCTAACACTATTGGCGATAAACTATATGAGGTTCCTAGCGAACACGTCTGCTCTCTATCTGTCCTTGTCCCAGTCTGAGGCACGCTTCTAGTTGCGCGTTGAACCACGGGCATTCAGTCCTCCGTGCGCTGGCGAGTTTGCGTGCGTAGAGTCCCAGCACGCTTGGTCAGTTAACTAAAGTAACTGGTATTCTCCAGTTACTCGTCGAGAGGCGAGTTCCCTATACTCTTGGGAAACCCTCGCTCATAAGCACGCAATGACCTCTTAGTTGACACGAGTGTGTCCTGTTGTCAAGCTAAATATAGTGCCTGTGTCTCTCCTGTCTGGTGTTCTCTGTATAGCTCCGTCTTAACTCTCTAAGCTCACATGTAGATCTTTGACAAGTAGCAATAGTCGTTGTAGTAGTGGCATTTATACTAGTGGTTCTGGATCTCTGATCTTATTCAACCTCATAGCTGGGACATAGGGTCGTTTTGAAATAATGAATATTTATGTTATATAAACGTCAATGCGAATGCTGTTGATGAGAGAAATATAATAAATTATGTATATCCAATTGTGGGTTAATTTTCTCATGTTTTGAACATTGCAATGTGAACGGTCGTTTATGGTCTACTATTCAACCAATCAATCAATCAATCAATCAATCAATCAATCAATCAATCAATCAATCAATCAATTAATCAATCAATCAATCAATCAATCAGGTGCCGTCTCCACAATGAAGGTTGGCTGCAATGGATCTCCAACACTGTCTGTCTCTCGCCCTGACTGTACATTCTGTCAGACTGATGTTTGTTCATCTCTTGATGTTATCTTTCCATTTGTATCTGTAGCATGATGGAACAGAATTCCTCATTTCCAGTCCGACACATTTCATAAAGATACTTTAAGTCTTAACGGGGACCATCCCAAATATAAGGGCTATTCTTAGATCGAATGTTCTGGAACGAGTTGGGGGAGGCGGCGGTATGCACTTGTCTTTTGATTGGTTCATAAGTAATGAGCCCACGCTATTCCTGGGCCATATTTTAAAATCTAATTAGTTTGAGCGGGGATCTCACCAGGAGCGGTCGCTAGTGTGATGTGATGACCCAACAATGCCCTTAAAGATTCAATAATATATTGTTCTCTGGTCGACAGAGAACAGTATGGTGGAGAGGCCATCCATATATCATCTGGGACAACTAAACAGAAGTCCTAGATCCAGATGTGACTCCCTATCAAAATGTGGGAATATCAAGAAGAGTTTTCTCTCAGCTCAACAGCTGAATGCATAAATGGGAGCATGACACAATCTGAAGCACTACAAATGTGGTGAACTGGACAGTGACCTTGAGTCAGTCAAAGATCAACTGAGACTAACATCAAATCTTGTTCTATGAACTACATTCATGGAGAACTGTGGGGTAACTTGGAGTGTTTGTTTATCTAAGACTAAACTTAGAAAATATCCAGCCGGATGCTCACACAGTGATTCTTAAAGAGTGATGAACAGTAGGGAAGTTGATCTGGCTAAGTGAGTAGCTGCAATGTATGGGACATTCTGTATGTCATTATTGAAGTACCCAGTGACAGCCTTCCCTAACAGCCTGATCAACCGTGAGATGCAGTACCATATCATCATACCAAATCTTGTCTTCAAGAGGAATGAATCTGCCATGAAGCTTATTCTGGGGAAGCTGCTAACTGGAGCTTGTCCAACATCAATGCTGATGATAAAAGGATTCAACAGACCAAGAACAGTAGTTTCTTCCTTGAGTTGCCCATGGATAGGATTTCCTAAATTCCCAAGAGACAGGAAATGATGATAGTTACCGATACTGTAACGGGATGGTGTAGTTAGATATTAGAGAGAGGAGGAGTGGAGGAGAGTTATTGGGGGGTGGAGTAAATAAGAAGTGTTGTATCTTGTTTATCAACCTGCATGTGTGACATATTTTATGCATTTTCTATGCAATAATTGAAGTGTTGACATGACAGGTGATGAGGCAATGGTCACCATTCTACTCACCATCAGCTCAATAAATTGTGTATTTAAGGAATCAGTTTTAAGTACATGTCTTAAGAGAATTTCTTGTACAGTTGCTGTCAAGTATTGTATCTGTGACTGTCTTAAGTGCTGTGGTTGGTTATACATATTGTGAAAAGTCCTGTATAGATGTTGTCAAGTATCACATGATGTCTATCTTGTACAATTGTGGTGTAAACAATTCCTTGTGAATTCCTTGTCCCACTTTTGGCAGGAAACTGTCATGTAGATATCTTGTCCAACAGATGTAATGTACCGTTATTGTTGAAGTTTGTTTGTCTACAAATAAATGCGTCCTAAAGTCCTAAAGACTAATTGAACTGATATAGGTCACAAAATGACAAAAAATATAGGGAAAGATCTATGTGACGGACGAATAGCATACTGGCAACATTATGTTGAGTGAGAGGGATCCTCAGTTGTACAGGCGCTAATAGTTCAGATCTTCCCTGGCCTTGGGTGAACTATTTTACTTCTTTTATAAATTTCTGTGTAGATACATAGTGGTCTCACAGTGGGGGTTTGAGCCAAAGAAAAATGTTTTCCAAAAAAGGCTATTGCGGGAATGATTAGCTCATTTGAGTGACCTCTAGACAAAACGTGCTAAATCATATCCTTTATCTTGTTAATTATTATTCAAGATATATCTCCAGAGAACACTACAAACTAGGTCCTCTGTCAATCATCTAATAATTTGTCACAGTATCGTGTCTACCTCTTGCTCGCTTGCCCTCAGCCTTGCCCTTCAGTATGTTTAAAAAAAAATATAAGAGTATCATGTCTTTTAAGGTGGCCGAAATATTTCCTTTGCCCCTTTCTTATTGTTTTTTTTTTTTCCCATCAGCTATCTTTTCATTCCTAGTGTGTCTAGAACCTCTGCATTTTATTGTTTTTGTTTCCATTAAATACGACATAATCGTCTGCATATCCATATCTCCAGGGCCTCTATGCGACTTTCTAGTTGCCTGTTCAATGTCCAGGCTTCCGCGCCATACAATAGCGTTGAATATACGTAACATTTGACAATTCTCATTTTTAATGCGTTGTTAATCTCTATAGACGTTAACATTGAAATTTTGGCCATTCCTATTCTCTTTTTGATTTCTATTTTACTTCTGCCATCATCTGTATTATATGTCCAAGATAGGAGCAACTTGTTACTTGTTCTAGTATCTCCCCGTTTGATGTGATGTTCATTGATGACCTTTCCTTTCCACTGCTAATTATCATTCTGCACTATGCCTGTTTACTTGTTCCACTAGGTCTTGTAACTCTTGCTCGCTTTCTACTATTAAATTTCTTCAATGTAGCGAGAAATTTAATAATGTAAAACATTATTTATTAAAGTGCAATGAATGCAACTCTAAAGAATTAAACTCAAGGAAACTATGTAGTCATTGCAATAAGTCTATGGCAGCGAAAAACATGCTGAAGATACACATTCAAAACAATGTATTTCCTTAGCGACTTTAAAC
Organism: Cepaea hortensis; assembly: GCA_963921405.1. Taxonomy (NCBI): domain Eukaryota; kingdom Metazoa; phylum Mollusca; class Gastropoda; order Stylommatophora; family Helicidae; genus Cepaea; species Cepaea hortensis. The sequence goes on along the minus strand of OY992878.1, from coordinate 46,903,445 downwards.
TGAGGCCATAAAGACAATGTGGCACGATATATCGCGTGGCATATTTCGCTGCATATCGTTAGGTGCATACTGCCGATTTATATATTATATATCAACGTCGCTGTGCTGGAATTCTTTATTTTGCGCAAATCATCCATGGTTGAGTTCGAAACCATTATTTGAAAACTCATTCCGTTACTTTAGATACCACACTGTTAAGCCCTACACCAACTCCTCCATCCACCCGATTCTTGGTTATTGTATCGGATGTCATACCTTTAATGATACGGGTGAAACAATAAATGGGACCGTTTGCACGTTGCGCACTTTAAAAATCCTTCGGCGACTGGGAATTCAAATAAACACGTCGAGTAGATCACTGCCAATGCTCAGTTTTAAATTAGAACATGGAGAGTGTGACCAATCTGCCAGGGATGTTCTTCAGGGTTATCCCAAGTGCAGCCAGGGAAGAGAGGGATTACTGGCCTAGTGAGAAGGCACTGCATTCAAAACTGTATGGAACAACGGCGGAGCTCCAAAATACTGTTGACTGCATCTCGATAATTCGCCTGTTAGTGTAAACATAATAGAACAAACGCGGGAAGAAGAGGAAGAAGAAATATGAATTGTTGTTAGACGTGCTCATTTGAATTCCCAACTTATTTATGGCATGCGTGATTGTGGTATATACACATTTTAATTCCAGCAAATGTTACAGAGTTCGTGCACTGTGATGAGATTATCGTTGTATGGTTTCTAGAAGGAAACAGGAGCACTTGAAGAGATATCTATGTGAAATGAAGGTGATCCTTTCCAAAGCAAACCATGCTAATGGCGTTACGCACTTCTGAACATTTTAAGATTTGTGCTTCTAGAGCTCTCAACAGTGACCTAGTGGCTTGACCCACCTTTTCCCAGCAGTGCAGCGCATATTTACAAACTATCATACGTTGGAAACATTAGCTGGGTATGCACGCAAACAATTTAGCAGGCAATTAAGTAACAAAGAAAATAGGATGTACTTTTATCAGGTGATATTTTTGTGAAGGTACGCCCAGGTACGCTGTGCTGGCACCTTTCTGAACTGACAAGGAGAGCACGCGGGTTGTATAGTAAGCAAGCAATACAAGTAAAAGACACTTTTCAACTCTTTAAGCCACATTGGGAATATGGTGCTAAAAATTTTTATAGATCAATCGGCACTCGGTGTGTGATGTAGTCGGTACCACGCTGTCGCCTTTACTCTCTAAGACATTTCCTGGTATCCATTTAGGCTGCGTCGACCAACTCAATTTATAGCAATGTGAGTCCGCTCCGATTCGGATGGAACCCATGAACACCGGGTCGGCGGGCTAGCGTCTGGCAGCTGCGTTACAGCGACTCCATTGCGGGTTTGTATAGCTCATCAAAAATTCGTGTGATACACTTTCAGCTGCCGAGCTGAACACACGGCTAGAGGTGACACCTTTTTAAGATCTTCGAGTCTCTAAGAACACCTGTTCCACCTGTAACGCCCGGTCTTCATTTAGAAGTGACAGTCTCAAATTCCAGTGTATCTCTAGTTTTCAGTTTTAATGCTGCCTAGTGTGTTCTCTGTTTTACTCTTTTCCGTATCTGTTAGTGCTGAGCAAATAGCCATCAATGTATATCCCATCATTATCAACATAATCATGATGATGATGATGATCATTAGGTCCCATGACAACTGGCATGGGCGAAGACACTTCTCAAATGTATCTGATCATATACTGATTTTTCCATATCATCATGAAAGGTTGTCAAACACCTTCTCCCGTTGTCTCCTGTATCTCTTTTCCCGTTAATCACAGCTGTTGCATCTTGTTCTAGTAGGTCTTTTCTCACAGTGTTGCCAATAAGTGCCGAATGCCTTTTTTTCTAATGTTTATGATAAGTTGTTGTTCTCATGGTTATAAGTTGTCTTAACATATTTCACTTAATTTATTTGACTCATATTTGGCTGTAACAGGTTTTGTTTTTTTCTTGCTAAAATATATTACATGATTTCAAACAACCTACGACATAAACACACACACACACACACACACACACACACACACACACACACGCACGCACGCACGCACGCACGCACGCACGCACACACACACACACACACGTACGTTTCTTACACGTCCAACAGTTCATACTATGTATACACACACATACAACAGCCAGCGAAGAGTCACACTACTAATTGTTCGAACCGCTATCTGATTGAAAGTTCCCCTGGTCTTCCTTCTCAGTTTTGAGATTAATTCCATAACTCCATTGCTTACAAATTCCCTAGTGATTTCTTGCCTATATATATAAATATTAGTTGCTGTTTTTTGCAGCCAGGTTCTAGTTAGATATGACTGAGCTAAAGTATTACAAAAGCATGAAAGAAACATTAACAGGTGAGGTAGAATTAAACAAAGCTTTCATTTTGAATGAATTATGCACCATGGATTGGTCAGAAAAAGTCGCCGTAGGCATTCAGGCAAGCATCGCATTGCTTAGGTAGGCGACGAATGCCGTCCGCAAAAAAGGATTGTCGTTGTTCATTGAACCAAGTGTTTACCGCGCTCATTACGTCTGCATCTGTGTGAAATCTTTGCCACTTGAGAGCTTTTATTAGAGGTCCGAACAAATGAAAATCACATGGTGACAAATCAGGACTATAGGCTGGATGTTGCAGAATTTCCCACTTCTTCATTGCTAATGCTTCCTGCACAATCTTTGCGACATGCGGACGAGCATTATCGTGCAACAAAATCACACCGCGAGAAAACATGTCGGGTCGTTTATTCTTGATGGCTTTTTGCAGCTTGTCTAGTGTTTGCAAGTAGTGGATAGAGTTGATGTTGACACCAGGTTCTTTAAAGTCGGCCAACAATAGTCCTTCATGGCCAAAAGATGCGCTCAGCATAACCTTATCAGCGGAAACCTGTAACTTGAATTTTTTGGCTTTTGGTGATCCAGCATGCTTCCATTGCATGCTCTATCTTTTGCTGCTCGGTTCAAAGTGGTGACACTATGATTCATCGCCTGCCACTATGCGGAAGAGAAATGCATCACCCTCCACTCTGTAATGCAGCAAGTGGTTCAAACACCATCCCATGCGTTCCTCTTTTTGGTGGTGGGTCAACATCCATGGTACCCACTGTGAACACACCTTCCGATATTGCAGTTTCTTACGAACGACTTTTGAATTGTCCCAATTGACACATCAAATTATTTCACTAGCGAACGTATGCTTCGACAACGGTTCATCTGCACTGCTGCATCAACTTTGGCGATGGTTTTTTTTCTGTTGCAACAATATGCGCCTGACCCGGCCGTCGAAGAACTGACGTCCTTTCCGAAACATTCGTGCCCAGTCTGTCACTGTTGTCTTCCACACACACTTGTTACCGTACGCTGTCTGCATTCTTCGATGAATGTAAACTGGTCGATATTCTTCAAATGAAAGAAACTGAATCACCGCTCTTTGAGCAATTTTGGACGGACTTTGGAACAACCCGGCCATTTTCTCAACGGTCAGAAACAGAACTTATGCATCATGAGACGATAAGCACTTGCTCTTTTATTCATTGGTCAGTACTTATCACATGACTATGAATGATCATTTTCAACGTACGCAATTACGCGCGGTGCGGCATGAACGGATTTCAGTTACATCGGTCGCATGAATGAAAATGGGCAAAGGCTGCTGGAGCATTGCACAAGAAACGACTTATGTATTACAAACCCCTTTTTTAAAACAACAGAGCGGCATAAGGTCACATGGAAACATCCAAGATCCGGCCAGTGGCACCAGTTAGACTTCATCATCACACGGAGACAATGTTTGAATCAAACATCATTAACTCAAAGTTACCACAGTGCTGATTGTGATATTGATCACTCTTTAGTTGTTGCAAGGGTTAGACTGAGATCAAAGAGAATCTACTCGACTAAACACAAATCCGACCCCAGGATTAATATTATTAACACCTAAAATCCTCGTAAGTGCTTTGAGCTCCAACAGCAACTTGAAGACGCTTTCATTGATACACCAGAAAATTGCACAAGTGAAAAGTGGGGTAAACTTAAGGAAACTCTTTATAAAACAGCAGTAGGGTTTTATGGCACTGTAGATCATAAAAGGCAGGACTAGTTTGCGGAAAACAACCATACACTGCAGTCCTTGATTGATAGAAAGAAGACAGCTCTCTTAAGAAACAAGGAAAGAACAATGCGAAATACTCTCAGTGAGCTGAAGCAAGCTAGGAAGGATGTGCAAAAGGCTGCCAGGCAGTGAGCAGGCGACTATTGGATCAAGTTATGCGAGTACATTCACAATTCATGTGATAAGTGAAACATCAGAAACATGTATGAAGGGATAAAGAAGGCCTGCGGTCCAATGATCAAAAGAAGTGCACCACTGAAAACCTTGACTGGAGAAATCATAACTGATAAGAAACAGCAGATGAATAGATGGATAGAGCAGTATTTGGAGCTTTACTCAAGGGGTACTAAATTAGCGGATGATGCCCTCAACGCCATAGAGGCCCTGCCAACTCTTGACCACCTGGACACACTTCCCACCATAACAGAAGTTAAGTGTGGTATTAATGAACTTGCATCTGGCAAGGCTCCAGGTAAGGATGGGATTCCAATATATGTTATCAGGAGTGGACAAGACACACTCACTCTACAGATCCACCAGCTAATGGGCCTATGCTGGCGAGAAGGACAAGTCCCACATGATTTCAAAGATTCAAGCATCATAACACTGTACAAGAACAAGGGGGATCGGAGTGACTGTAACAACTATAAGGGATATCTCACTTCTGTATATTGTTGGGAAAGTATTTGCCATAATTGTTCGGCGCAGACGTCAAGTCCCGAGAGATCAAGTCCCTCTCCAATCACAGTATGACTTTCGACGGAACTGGTCTACTTTTTATTTTATATTATCATTGCGATAAATGCTAGAAAAATTCCGTGAATAGAAATGCAAAGAATACCATGGACAGATAGAAAAACCAATGACCAAGTACTACAAGAGACAAATGAAAATCGTAGATTGATTAGAGAAATTAGACGTAGACAGTCAAAATTTTTTGGACATGTTATGAGAATAAATGGACTGGAGAACTTGGTGACAGTTGGCAAGATCGAGGGGAACAGACCAAGAGGAAGACCGAGAGGAAAATACCTGGATGGCTTGGCCACATGGCATGGACGAGACAGGAACACTGAGCTGATCCACGACTCTGGTGATCGAGTGAAATGGCGAATCATGACCGCCCACGCTTTCCGGCATGGCACATGATTGATTGATTGATTGATTGAATAGAATCATCCACTGTTTATTGCCTTCATTGAGCTCACAAAAGCATTTGATTTGGTCAGTCGTGAGGGTATGTTCAAGGCACTACAGAAGATCGGCTGACCACCAACTCTTCTATCCTTTGTGGAATTGTTCCACACAGGCATGAAGGGTATCATCAAGTTTGATGGTGCAGCTTCAGAAGAGTGTGAAATCAGGAGTGGAGTTAAGCAAGGTTACCCGAGAAAGAGAACATTTCAACTGCAGCTACATGGGGCAGAGAATGGAACTAACACCACGGTGTGACAAGGCAGCGCCGGTGATCGAGTAGCCATCGGGACAGCTCTGCAGCAGTCGGCCATGGCTGTCAAAGGTTGTGGTAAAGACCCTTATATGGATGTGGAAGCCAAGAGGAAACCGCCATATTATTTTCCCAAGAAATAATGCATACACTGGACTGCCAGAGTAACCAACAACTTATGCCCAGAAAGGGCTAATAAAAGTAGGACATTATATATAAATAAATATATTAGAAGAAGACATACAGTGATATTTGGTCATGTAATGACAAGAAACATAAGCATTTGACAATGTGAAACATGAGGAAATAAAACAATTACTAAAGCAACTGAACACTAGTGATAAAGATATGCGAATAATAAAGAACGTATATTGGCAGCAAATAGCAGCCATAAGAATCAGAAATGTGGAAGGAACATTTCAATGAGTAAAGAAGAGCGCCAGACAAGGTTGTGTAATGTCTCCTGATTTGTTATCATTGTACTGTGAACATATAAGGAGATCTACATAAAATATGGCAGGGATGCTGGCTGGTGGACATAATATAAATAACTTACGTTATGCTGATGACACTGTATTGATGGCAACCAGTCAGAAGGAACTACAGGAAATGATAGATACAGGGGTTGTAGAAAGTGAAACAAAATATGAGCGTTAGGTTGAATAATAGAAAGTCTGAAGTCATGGTGATATTAAAGAAACAGATTATGCCTAAATGTGCAATGAAAGTAAATAACGTTATTTTGGGACAAGTGCATACATTCACATATCTAGACACATGGACAACATGCAATGGAAGATTCATCACAGAGATAAAGAACAGAATAGGACAAGCAAATACTGCAATAAGTCCCTGTCCTTGAAAGTTAGAAAAAGAGTTATTGCATGTTACATAGAACCAATTTTAACATATGGCTGCTAATCATAGACAATTCGTAAGCAGGCGAAAAAATCAATGAGCTGCGACGATTGTGCAATTATGGTATTTAATTTTTATGTGCTTCAATTTTTTATTATCGCACCGGTTTCCAGAGTGAAATAAGACGATAGACAATGATAATGGAGTTTGTTTTGTTCAAAAATTGAATTTAAGAAGTCTGAAGAATTAGAAGTTGCGACATGTCTTTATACTGAATACAAGATCATTTGCAATTACGAGAATCCTCCAATCAACATCAGACAACGCGGAGAAAGCCAAGAATGAAAGAATCGCTATCATACGAGTACGTAATTATGATGTTTTTGATTTCTAGTGGAAGATTGTTCCACAGCTGAGCTGCAGAGTACGTTAAGCTTGTTTTGTATAAGTCAATCCCAGGCTTTGGAATGTGTAATATATTTCATCGTTTACTGTGTCTAGCATTATAT